>CAIGQQ010000153.1:3450605-3493928 GCA_903798035.1 Danio albolineatus
TTTTTTTTTTTTTTTTTACACATTACATAAAACCCGATTTCAATTGATGTATACGGTGTTAGATTTGGCCAATATTTGGCAGAGGTACAATTATTTAAAAATGTGGAGTCTGAGGGTCCAAAAAAACTAAATACAGAATAAATCACATTTAAAGTTGTCTAAATGAAGTGCTAAGTAATGCTTATTACTAATCAAAGTTTGAGTTTTGATATATTTACAGTAAGACATTTACTAAATATATTCACAAAATATTATTTTTACTTATCTTTTTGGCATGAAAGAGAAGTTAATACATTTTTGGGAGCTTTTGGTAAAATATACCCTTGCAACATAATAATTTATTTATTTTTTTAACATTGTTTTATGTCTTTAAATTTTTTACAATTTTATTGTTTGTAAGTTAATCCCTTTTAATTAAATTAAAAATGATTTTACTTTTTAAAAATAAATTAATCGCACCGGCTTTTGAGGTTAATCGCAGTAAACGGCACCAACATTAAAACTATTGTTTAAAAAGTTATATGTTTACACAGTGAAACACAGCAGAGTAATCTTAAATCATCAGTAGTATATATTCATTCATTCATTCATTCATTCATTTTCTTTTCGGCTTAGTCTCTTTATTAATCTGGGGTTGCCACAGCGGAATTAACCGCCTACCACCCATCACTGGGAAACATCCATACACACTCATTCACAGACAAACACTACGGACAATTTAGCTTACCCAATTCACCTATACCACATGTCTTTGGACTGTGGGGGAACAGGAGCACCCGAAGGAAACCCACGCAAACATGAAGAGAACATGCAAACTCCACACAGAAATGCCAACTGACTCAGCCGAGGCTCAAACCAACAGCCTTCTTGCTGTGAGGCGATCGTGCTACCCACTACGCCACCGTGAAGCCATCAGTAGTATATTTTTTGAGAAATATAACACAATTTTACCAAGTACTTTCAAAATATTTTTAGATTTTGTGGGAAAAAATAAATAAATATAATTGATCACTATATAATTTAATAATGTGAACATGTTAGCAATAGTGCATTATAGTTGAATAATTGAAATGTCATGTGCATAATGTACCAAAGAAAAAGCTGTCAGGCAGTTCTCGCTGGCTTATTTACATGATTAGTTTAACTTGCTAACCAGCCAGCATTAATCACCATATTGAATTTATTTCCTTTCCCATCCATTTACTATACTTGTATTTAAAAAATGGTTCAATTCCATTCTCCTGTACTTTTGGATTTTTATTTTGAGGATGATTTTAAGTTGAGATATTTTAAGATTTTTTATTAAGATATTTTATGCTTTCGGTGAATTGTAAAATTGTTTACACATTTCAGTATTTTTTTACCCAACCCTCTATTGGTAATTATGCTAACCAGTAGCATATGACATTCATATCAAAGAGAGACCAGGTTTTCTCTGCCTGCTTTTAGTTGTTGTTGATCTAAATGAGGTGTTTTTCATTATGTGTGTGTGTGTGTGTGTTTGTAGGGTCTGGGCTTGCTCATTAATCTGGTGGAGTACAGCGCGAGGAACAGACACTGTCTAGTGGAGCTGCAGATGGAGGGAGGTGAAGTCTGGGACTCCATGTGCGTGTCTGACAAAGATGAGTTGCAGACCGAGAGATCTCACAGTGCCATTGCTGCTTTGGTGAAGGTAAAAACACACACGCATACACAGAAAGGCAACTTCTGAATGGCCACACTTCACGTTTAATGCGTAGCACTTAAAAGCGTAGACAAATTAAATATACTATGATGCATAGGTGTTCAACGTAGTGTGCAGCCTTCTAAGTTAATAATGATGAAACATGTCTACAATCTAAACAAAGAAAAAGCATTAATGTTAGTGGTGGGAAATATCAGGACCTGTACACACCTGATGGGAATGTGATGCCTCATCTAAAAATGAAAATTCTGTAATCATTTATTCTCAGTGTCTCTTCATTTGTTCCAAACCTTTGAGTTCCTTTACTTAAAGAAAGCTGATAACCTGTTGTAGCCATTTTTATTTAGTGTGTTTTATTTATGTAAATATACATTTTTGGTGTTTTTTGTTGTTTTTGTTTTGTTCTTCATTTTGAATGCGAATGCCATAAAGGCATGGGAAATGGAAGGTCAGTAAGCCAGAGCAATGGAAGTGGGTCAGACACAATTTTTTGACCACTTCATGTATTGTCTGGTGATAGATTACTGTTTTATTACAAATTTCATTTGATATATTTTTTTATCTTAATTTTTATGCATTTTTGTTGGTTAGTTACCTGTTTAATTAGCAAGAGAATTGTATGAATGTGAATAGCCTGAAGTGTATTTGAAAGCAAAACCCACAACCATACTTCTGTGGCCTCAGCCGAAATCCTACATGTAACCAATTGACCTTCACAGCATATGTTTTTTCCTACTATAGTAAGACAATGGTGACAGGTTTTTGGCTTTCTTCAAAATATATTTAGCGTTCAGCAGAAGAAAGAAACTCATAAATGTTTATAACCATTTGAGGGTGAGTAAATTGTGTGTAAATATTCATCAGGGTTCCAACAGTCATAAAAAAACTGAAAAAGGCATGGAATTTTGACTAGGTATATATCAGGCCTGGAAAAGTTTTGGAAAAACTGAAAAACCCACAAAGTTTGGTAAAGTCATGGAAATTAGTTTAACAAATATCTGTATACCTAAATATAGGTGAGTTTTCTTCACTTCTTTTCTGTACACGGTCAAACACATGCTCTAACATTATTAGTGCTGTGTGAACATTATCTAAATACATTTTACATAGATATAAAGATTAATTTAATCTAAATAGATTATTGCATATCTTATGATATGCTGTAATTACTTTGAACATGCATCGTTTTTCTTATTAATTACCATGTATACGTAGAGATTACATGAAACATTAGGTCATGAAAATTTACTTGAAAGTCCTGGAAAAGTCATTGAATTGATTATTTTTTGAGTGAACTATCCCTTTAAGACAGTTTGTTGATCTGATCATATGTGCACAAGTGTGAATGGGGTAAGCTTTTCTACTTTTAACAACTTTCAGGGGTAGTCAAAAACACATTTGTCTGGATTGCTATGATATTGCAAACGTACATGTAGATGAATGTGAAAAAAAACATAATATTTATTATCAAGTGGAATGATTGGTCACCAGTCTCAATAGGTTTTTCTTTTGCAAAAATAAATAGACTCATGTGTTTGACCGCAAATTAGATTTTTCAAATATAGCTGCTTCATTCACTTTAAACAGCCGCTCTCATGTAGCGCTCATAAACTAGTGGTTTTCATAAGATACAGCTTTGTGAATATTTTATTTCATGTCTCAAGTCACTGTGCTTTTAATCAATCTATATTCAAAGCAACTTTGAGACTTTGAAGTTTAATCCTCAAAACTTCTGGATGATGCTTATGTTGTTGTTTTTTCACTCGATTCATTCTTGGTCCTTTGCATAATTTTTTTTAGTCATGTAATTGAATGACTTTCTATTTTTTAAAGAATTTGTTAAACAAATTTTAGATCATAATAAAAAGACATGCATGTTAAAAGATGATTGAAAATAAGAGTCAAAGATAAGATCAAAGGTAAACAAATATAAGGGTAAAAGATCAATTATTGATCACTTCTATTAGTCTGTGCAAAAAGTAGCCTATTCATTAGTTTTTCAGTTGATCTGGCTTTTTTAAAATGAAAACTGCTCCATTTTTGCAGTTGCATTACAATGAAAGATCAGATAAATGGTTAAAAGTTGTTGAAAGTGGACAAAATAGTCACATTCAACTACCATTTATGAAATGCATCTCATTAATTTTATTATGTTATTTTATTAATGTTATTTAATGGGGTGTACCGTATGCAGACAGACTTTTAATTTCAGCCAGCCAACCTCAGCGCTTCCAGTGAACTGTCTTTCCATTATAAAACTACCACTGATTTCTTTAAAAATGAGTGATCTTCACTGCCTGATAGTTATAGGATATAAAGTGGGTCTCAAAACAAACAAAAAGCACTGCATTAAATTACATTTTCCTTCGCCATGTATTTAAAATATGAAAAAAAATATTCTACCCCAGTGTTTTCAATGGAGTTTCTGCGCTCGCCTGCTGATCAGCACTAGCAGTTACACGGTCTTTCATCTCGTCTTACGCTCGAACAACTAAATAAATGCTTAAGTTAATTTACATTGACATATTGTGATTACATTACAACATCGATGCTGTAAAAGAAACCTTATGAAATTGAAAATAGTAACATTAAACTTTCACCGGAAGTTTATCATTGGCTGAAAAACACTTGCTGTGCATATACCCTATTGGATCTCAAACAAAAGGTTAATGATTGGTTTGTCTCTCTTTCTACATTAATAGCTTTTCCTTCAACGAGAGCATGCAGCCATGTTGGCGGAAGCAGAGACGGATGACTTCATCAATGATGCGCCAAAGCCCCAATTGGACCAAAGCGGAGAATGGAAAGAGACCAATGAAGAGATCCAATGGGTGGCTTCAGAAAACAACAGCACAGAGGAAAAGAAGAAAACGGAAGAGGATGATGAAGAACTTGATCTCAACAAAGGTGGATAATTGCACTCACCCACTTGGCAAAAACAGATTTTTTCCCCCCACTGTGGTTGGTGATATTGTCCTCTCTATGAGTCACCTTGATGGGCATTCAATCTCAGATTTATGCCTTGCCACATCAAGTCGATGGTTGGCTGCCCGCCAGAGCTGGGCTGTCGTTGAGCTTCTTTCAGCCCAGTTTTTGCAATAAGTCCTCTTCTGTCGACACCCTGCTGATGGCTTTTTGGCCTATTGAGCATACTGAATCAGCACTAGTGAGGGGAGATCACTCTAGCTGCGTCTCAAATGACACACTATACACTATGCACTTATGCACTATGTACTTATGCACCTACACACTCAGCAGTATAGTATATGTATGTAGTGCTGTCCCAAATGGAACACTAATGACTTTTTTACTAAGCGGAAGTTCAAACCGTTTCCCCGATGACGTTTGACGGTTGCCAAATTTGTGAAATAAATGACCAAAATACCTAATAATACCTGCATGAGTGTAATCACTCTCGTGGGAGAATTTTGCTTTCACAATCCAATATAAATAAAGTTATCGAACATGTGCGACGGATAGATCGACCCCTTCCGCTACGTGCGCAAAGCTGGGGTCGTTGAGTGCGTGAAGTGTCCATCATTACACACTTCATATTAGCGGTGGAATGAGTGCATCATCCGGGTAATTAAAGTGCACTTATTATTTGTAGAGTTTTCAGTGTGAACGCACTACTTACACTATTTATACTTCAAAATGGCGTAGAATAGTGCATAAGTATGCGATTTGGGACGCAGCTTCTGTGTAGTTAAACAGTGTCCAGGAACTAAAACAAAAGTGGTGAAAGCTATTAAATGACAAAGTGAAGAGGACAAACGTATAATGCCTTCCACTTTTTTAGTATTTGACATGCCCCGCCCCCTTCAAAACATTTCACATTTCATGTGTTTGATCTTAGGCAGTGATAAAACAAATTGCTATTGGCTTTTTTTTAAAGGGGGAGGAGCTACACTATGTAGACACCTCTCTTCATGATTTGTGTGACACTGTCAAATGCACATTTAAAGCACTTCATCATACTTTTAAACATTGAATTTTCTTATAAGAATTTTCTTTCTAAAGAGGATCATGTGACCAGTGTTTGGGAGTAACACATTACAGGTAACGCGAGTTACGTAATATTATTACTTTTCTAAGTAGCGAATAAAGTAACGAATTACGTTTCAATAATAATATTTAATAAAGTAAATAAAATGACAATAAAGTATTAATATTTACCTTTTTAAGAAATGTAATGGGAGTTACTTTTTAGTTTAATGAATTAGCTTTTAAACAATAAATTTCTGAATTAAAATTAAAGCAGTCACAATGAATCACACAGTCAATGAGAGAATGTGTTAATTATTTTGAATGCATTAAAGAAAAACAATCAGAATCAGAAAGAGCTTGTTCACACATACGAGGAATTTGTTTTGGTGACAGAGCTTCTACAGTGCAACAGAATTACAGAGACAGGACAAAAAAACAGATAATAAATATATTCAAAAAATAGAAGTAAGTGTTAAATGCAAATATACAAATTGACAAGTGTATTTACAGGCATATTACTATATACAACCTTATATGTGCAGCTGTTATGTGCAAATTGGCATGTAAAGTGTGTCGTTAAATACATGCGGGATGGCCTCAATGGACAATGATTTTACTTAAGATAAATAGTACAAAAGTCGCTAACATTGCTTTAAACTTTCGATAGTCTGTATATATGGCATGTAGAGCTCTGGGGTCAAGAAGTTCTCATAACGGTATCCAAAAATATAATTTTTTGATGTATTTTATAGGTAAATGAAGGGTTAGCTTATACAGTGCAGGTGCAGAACTCTTCTTAAAGAAAGAAACAAACAAACAAACAAACTGAAGGAGATAAAGCCTCAGCCAATAATAACTAAAAAAGTTACTTTTTTTACCTAAACATTGCAATGCATTACTTTCAAAAGTATCTTTCCCCAACACTGCATGTGACACTGAAGAGTAAAGGCTATACGATTCAATAACAAAATTATATTTTAAATTAAAATATAGTCTTTTATGGGTGTACTAACCCTAGGCATAGTTGCCTTGAACTGAGCCCAGGCGCGGTTGTCCCCATTTCCCTGATGGCCTGCGCTTACATTCCATTTTCCCTTTCTGAGCCCGAGCACAATGTGGCTGTTCATACAGTACAATGGAGTTTTCTTTAGTTATATTGTGTATTAAAAGTCATTTACTGAGGTTCAGCGAGTGGTTTGCATCTTTGATAAACTACGACAATTCCTATTCATTGACAAATAAAAATGAGTTATAAATGCATATGGAACAGTCCCTTAAAATAAGTATCCTCACATCTTCAGATTCATGCTCGACATGCTTTGCACTGACACTACATGCATACCGACTGAATCGCACTCTGGCCCACAAACTGGGTTTTTTGGGGGTCAGACGGGCCCAGGCATGGTTTAAATTTTAAAACTGTTTAACTTTCACTTTTTTATTGATCTCATTAATTTATTTATTTATCTAACACCTTGGTAAACACAGGCAGCAGTAGAAGTATATGTTTTATTGGAAATCAAGAAACCTGAGCATACATTTCATTAAAGTTGAAGTTATTGTTAAATAATCAATATTCCTTTTTTTAAGAGCTCAGAAATTTTAATATTATCTCAAAATTGTTTGTCATGTGTGTGTTTTAAGAAATCTGTTATGTAATTTTTTGTCTCCAGCGCTTCAGCATGCTGGCAAGCACATGGAGGACAGTATTGTGGCGTCATACACTGCACTGCTTTTGGGCTGTCTGTGCCAGGGGAGCCCTGTAAGTAACACACACATTTACCACAGCATTTTCTTTCTTTTTATGATCTCGGATTTATGAATTGAATCGCTCTACTTGCATTTTCCTCAAGGTATAAAGAGTATTGTGAATTATTAATGGCAGGTATGCATTTAGCTACCACAAGACTGCAGTTTGACTCACTATTTTTTCAGTCTACTATAAATGCTGCCTTGTGCCCTCAGCAGTAGAAACGATGCCTCTTCACTTTAAGGTCAGGACAAACCTGAACCAATAAGAGCAGAGCTTTGTTGTTAATATTCCTTTGCAAGGTTTGAGTGTTGTTTGTCTAAATTGCTGTTTTCAAGTTTCAGCCTGGTATCTGAAGAAAAGCCCCGTGTTGTGTTCGCCAGTATTAATGGCTTTATTTTCTGAACTAATAGGTGGGCAGAAGAATCCGCTGTAATTGACTCTTCTGTTTCTTTTTCATACCACTGCATTCTGACTGATGTACACGGCCATTATCTGTCTCGCCAATAAACGCTGCCCAGACACAAACACAAAAAGAGACAGCATTTATACTCTGTTTATTTCGCCCACTTTTCCGTTTGGATACATGTTTGCTCACTTTGAGTGTCAAGTTCGATTCGTATTTAAACAAGAAAAATAAAAAAGACAAATTGACTCAAAAGAGAATTTCTTTTGGAAGCCGCATTGTCCTGTTTGCAGTTTAGATTCATGTTTGGGGCCACGAGTGCATCGGAAGGAGGGAAATATTTGATTTAGATGTGTTTTTGAAGATTGAGTGCCATGGAGACTTGGAGCGTGCTGAAAAAATGATGGCCAGTGATGCAGTGCTGCTGCTTTGATCAACAGAGACTTGCTTTTAAAATCTCCAGACTCCCTTTCAGCGCGGGCCTGAAGTGTACTATAACCTCGGAGGAGGAATGGGCTGCTAATGCTGTGTTTCTCTTTCAGATGAATGTGACTACTGTGAGGGAAAACCTGCCAAAAGGGGATTTTTCAGTCATGACGGAGATGTTGAAGAAGTTCTTAAATTTCATGAACCTTACAGTAAGTGCACACGAGTTTTGGCCAGTATAACATGCATTTTATATTGAGTAGACAATACAGTAGCCTAGAAGACAGACATTTATTCTAGGACGGACAGACAGACAGACAGACAGCTTTTTTTTGTTCAAATAAATGCTATTGCACTCATTATGATGACTCTTAAACATTTCAGTTCACTAATAATTCAATTATAAAGTGCATTCGGAACATATTCATAGCGTTTCACTTTTTTTCCACTTTTTTTTTGTTACAGCCTTATTCCAAAATTGATTCATTTCATTTATTTCCTCAAAATTCTACACACAATACCCCAAAACATGAAAAAAGCTTGGCACACCTGTCTTTAGGAATTTTTGCCCATTCCTTTTTGCAGTACCTCTCAAGCTTTATCACGTTGGATGGAAAGCGACGGTGTACAGCCATTTTCAGATCTTTCCAGAGATGTTCAATAGGATTTAGGTCAGGGCTCTGGTTGGACCACTCAAGGACATTTACAGAGTTGTCGTGAAGCCACTACATTGATATTTTAGTGTTGTGCTTTGGGTCATTGTCCTGCTAAAAGATGAACCGTTGCCCCAGTCTGAGGTCAAGAGCACTCTGAAGCAGGTTTTCATTCAGGATGTCTCTGTACATTGCTGCATTCATCTTTCCCTCTATCCTGACTAGTCTTCCAGTTCCTGCTGCTGAAAAACATCCCCACAGCATGATGCTGCCACCACCATTCTTCACTGTAGGGATGGTATTAGCCTGGTGATGAGCGGTGCCTGTTTTTTCAAAACGTAATGCCTGGCGTTCACTCCAAAGAGTTACATTTTAGTCTCATCAGATCAGAGAATTTAGTTTCTTGTGGTCTGAGAGTCCTTCAGATACCTTTTGGCAAATTCCAGGCTAGAAGTGGCTTCGGTCTGGTCACTCTAATATGGAGACCTAATTGGTGGATTGCTGCACAGTTAGTTGTCCTTCTGTAAGGTTCTCCTCTCTCCACTGAAGAACGCTGGAGCTCAGACAGAGTGACCACTGGGTTATTGATCACCTCCCCTGACTATGGCCCTTCTCCCCCGATCACTCAGCTTAGATGGCACCAGCACTAGGAAGAGTCCTGGTGGTTCCAAACATCTTCTACTTACGGATGATGGAGGGCACTGTGCTCATTGAAACTTTCAGAGCAGCAGAATTTTTTCTGTAACCTTCCCCAGCCTTGTAACTCAAGACAATCCTTTTTCTGAGGTCTACAGACAATTTCGTTATCTTCATGCTTGGTTTGTGCTTTGACATCCACTGCCAACCCTGGGACCTTATATAGACAGGTGTATGCCTTTTCAAATCATGAGATGAGAACTCCAATTAAGCTGCTGAAACATCTAGAATGATCAGTGTAAACAGAATGTACCTGAGCTCAATTTAGAGCTTCACGGCAAAGGCTGTGAATACTGATGTACATTTGATTTTTCAGTTTGATTGTTTTTTGTTTGTTTGTTTGTTTTTAATACAATTGCAACAATTTCAAAAAGTCATTTCACATTTTCATTATGTGGTATTGTGTGTAGAATTTTGAGGAAGTCAATTAATTTAATCCATTTTGAAATAAGGCTATAACATAAAAAATGTGGAAAAACTGAAGTGCTATGAATACTTTCCGGATGCACTGTATGTGCTGCTCTGTTAATAGAGTACTCCAAGTATGACATAATTTTGTAGGCCAACCTAAAGTTCGCAGAACTGTAGTTCCCTTAGCATATAGCAATACAGTTTTTTCCCCAAAGGCCTCTGGGTTATTGCAGAAAATAAGCTTTGTGACCAGAAAAGGTTTATGATTTCTGCAGTTTCATTCATCTTCACGAATGAACACAACTAAATGGAATGTTGCAGTCTAAATGTAGTTGCCTGCAGCAAAAAGCTAAGTTTGCATGAGTGTAAGTATAAACAAAGTGAGGTTGGGAATGTACAATGGTGACATTTAACACCTGCCTTTCAATACACAAAGTCTTAATCACATGAAAATAACTTGTCTTAGCAATGGATATTATTTCAAGGCATTTAAAGTCGACTTGTACTGGAAGTTACAGAGACTTTTATTTTTGTATGTTGATGTGCTTCCAAATGAAATGGAATATCGAGTAGGGGGTGGGTCTTTTTGAGAATCATTCCTTTATAGCAATCTATCAGTAAGAGGGGCATAGTTAAGAATATTGTTACTGAACATATTGACATCAACAGAGAAGGACCGCCACTCTAAACACAGAAGTAAACTGTCAACTTGGATCAAAGATTACAAAGACAAACATTTTTTTTTCAGTGGATTATCACAGATTAACTGTGCACCTAAAGAATAGAAAAGCACAGCTAACAAAATTAAAAAAGTAGCACGTAATGATTTCATACAGTCCTTTACCTAATATGAAGGACCTAGTGTGCTGGTTAGAAATATATCAAATTATCAATTTAATAATTGAAACATTCAAATGTGTATAAATAAATCACAATTTAAATAAACTAATAATGGACAAATAAATAGACATATTTTAATGTGTTTATTTAAATTGTGTTTTTAAATGTCATTTAATAAATCAATAAAACAATGCATTAAAAAATAACTTAAATGTAAAAATAAGTACAGTTTTATAAATGTTTTTCTTAATTCATGTTTTAAAACGCTGATTAATTAAACAATAAAAAGTGGATTATTCAGTCATTTAAAATGCATTTAAATGCACCATTTTTAAGAGGTATTTTAAATTATTTATTAATACACTTTTTGTTGTTTGATCAATCAATGTTTCAAGACATGATTTAAAGAAATTATAAAATGTTTTATTTGTACTTTTAAAAAGAATTTATAAATGCATTGTTTTATTGCTTTATTTAATGACATTTGAAATCACAATTTAAATAAACACATTTAAATATGCATAGTTTTTTTGCCATTAATTGTCCATTTAAATTTTGATTTATTTAGACACATTTTAATGCTTCAATTATTAAATTTGATTCTTCATTTTATTTATCCATAACCTAAACACCATAACCTTTATTCTCCATAACCTAAGACCTATTCAATAAAAACATGTGAGATTAAAATGATTGAACCAGAAGCTCATAAATGCAAGCTTGTTTTGGGGTTTGGGACTTATTTGTTAATATGCGTATATTTTTTACTTTCTTTTTTTTTTACCTTTTTTTACTTTAAAAAATAGCAGTTAATTATGCTTAATTCAAAGCAAACTAACCTAAACCCAGCCCCAGGTAAGTACATGTTTTTATAATTGCACTCAAGAACATTTTAAAGTAAAGTGTGATCTATGAGAGAACTTCCACATGATAATTAGCTGAGAGGATGAATTGAAACGCTTTAATCTCAGAATGGCCAAATATTGACTGATTAATTGACTTGTCACTAGACGTTATGCAGCATGAATATAGAAAGATAAGTTGGTGAGTATGTATAAGCATGCTGGAACATCAATACTAATGTCCTGCTTTATCATTTTGCGAGGAAAACCTGTAAGAAAGTTATGCTTATTGACTGACCAATTGTGCTTTGTGTCCTTTGCAGTGTGACGTTGGCACCACAGGGCAGAAATCCATCTCCAGGGTCATTGATTATCTGGAACACTGCTAGTGTGCTTTAGTGGAGCTCCACACGCAGACCTCAGCAAACCCAACACCATCCTCAACCAGTACCTTTCTCATTCAGACTGTAGAGAATAAAATTTTAAAGCACACACACAGACACACACGCAGAACTCTATTAAACGGCGCTGTTTTGATTGAGTTTGTCACAAGCTGTTCATCCGTTTCGTCTTCAAATGTTTTCATCACGCCGTAATTGTGTTCCTCCCATCACAACCCTGCTTAATCTGCCGTCTATTGATCACTCTCCTTGGAAGCTTGTTTTCATTGGCTGAAATGGCGAGTGGCTCAGATAAAACTTGTTAAAGGAAGTCTCCCCCTCTGTTTGTTTAATTCCACTTTCAAACCTGTCAATTCAAAAGCGCTCGACACTGACCTCAACGTCTGGAGGGTGAATCCAAATGCGCCATTCAAATTTTTAGACCTCTTTAAAATGCCGCGAAGACATGCCCTCCCGGTTCAAATCCATTCTCTTCACTTCGGCGTGTGCTCCTTTTGTGTTGCACAAATTCGTTTTTAATCGATAGCACTGTGTCGAAGGTCAGCGAATGAATAAATTACATCACTTTTCATTTAGCTGGGGCAGGAAAGGGACAGCGGTTCTTGAATGCTTTCACAGTCCAGACTCATAACCGTGTAGTTCAAATGCCATAATGTTAACGACCCAGATTTCCAAATCTTACATGGCTTAAATTCAGCAGCGAAGCTCTTTAAAAGCATACAAGTCGAATTATGCATGGCTGCGTAATCGTATTGTGCATGAGAGAAATTCGAATCAATTCTAATGCCTTTTCAAAGCTATAGGCGAGCTCATCTTTGGGTTTGGGTCAGGGCTACATGGTAAAGTCAGCTTCTGCAATGGTTCTAGTGAATATGCTGCTACCTATGGTTTGGACATGATTAAAATTGCTGTGAGAATAACTGATAAATGTGCGACAGTATGCAACCTTGACTTTTTGCCGTCAAACGTTAAACTGAGCCAACTTTCATCTGACATTTCGCTAATTTGTGTCATAAACAGCGTTTTTTAATGCAAGATTGAATTTAGCTTGATAAAGCCAGCAGATTGCAGTTTTGACCCAAAACGCTCTGCTCTCCTCAAGACTGAAAGTGTTTGTTTGCATCTAAAACAGTCGCTTTTAAAGATGAGCTCATTTGATGTCGGATGCTCAGGTGTCTTGCTGCCGTTGTCAGTCTTTTCATGGGTGTAGACTGGAATAACTAGAATTTTCAATACACACACCTTTGCAAAAGGGTCATTTTGTCCCCCCTTCACTGTTTATCTGTTTCACTCTGTTACATCAAACACTATGATTTGTGCGTATTGGGTTTTGGGCACAGTCCTGCAGTGTCTGAGAGCTCCTAAAATCACAACGGGATTGAATTCACACAGCGGGGGACTGAATGAAGCAACACGAACTGTAAATACCTGTGTACATATTGGCTGTTGGAGAACTAGATAGACTACTTTTCTGAATCCAATCGTTTTATTTTATACCACGTTTTTCTCAGTTGTGTTTTTTTGAGACGAGTTATCGAAAACCAACTGCAGGAACATGATATTTGTACCAATTTCAAAATAATGTCTTTGGTTACTTGTACATAATTTTAACGCAAATACAAATTGCTACTTTCAGTATTTTTTAAGGTTGTCGTTTTTGATGACAATGTCATTATTATAACAATGTGATTTATTCTCTATCTCTCTATCTATCTATCTATCTATCTATCTATCTATCTATCTATCTATATATATCCTTTTTCAGGCTGCTTTAATCTATCTATATCCTTTTTCAGACTGCTTTTATCTATCTATATCTATCTATCCTTTTTCAGTCTGGTTTTCTCTATCTATCTATATCTATCTATCTATCTATCTATCTATCTATCTATCTATCTATCTATCTATCTATCTATCTATCTATCTATATCTATCTATCTATCTATCTATCTATCTATCTACCATCTATCTATAGAGATACGTACATACATACATACATACATACACAGAAATGTTTGATCATTTTTCTAGAAGCGAGGTCAGGCTCTAATGCTTGATGAGAGGGACTCTCTCTGCCTCTGCTATAATTTCTCTCAAATGTGTTCTATTCGGTTGAGTTCAGGATTCTGTGCAGGTCAGTCAAGTTTCTCATTACACTCATCCATTTTTTTATGTACATTGCATTGTGCATCGGTGGCCAGTCATGTTGGAATAGGAATAGGAATAGGAATGGCCATGCCCAAATGGGCTGTATGCACAGCTAGTGTTTTTCAGCCAATGATAAACTTCCAGTAAAAGCTTAATGTGACTATTTTCAATTTCAAAAGGTTCCTTTTACTGCATCGATGTTGTAGTGTAATTAAAATACATTCAGTTTAATAGATTTAAGCATTCATTTAGTTGTTCAAGCTTAAAATGAGATGAAAGATCATGTAACTGCTAGCGCTGTCAGTACCAGCAGATGAGGACAGAAACTCCATTGAAAACACTAGGGTAAAATAAATTGGGTCCCACTTTATATTAAGTGGCCTTAACTAATATGTACTTACACCAAAATAATTTGTTACAATGTACCTATTGTGTAAATACGTGTTTACGTTGTACTTATGCCTGATTAAATACCTGTATGTAATTACATTTGCAAATACACTGTTGACCATCCCTACACCTTAACCCACCCTTGCAATCTACCGATACCACCAACCCTCCCCCTATCCCAACTCAAGAGCACCACAAGTGTTCTCAAACACATTATGAACACAGTAAGTACATTGTATTTATTTTTTGATGCCAGTACATAGTACTTAATGACACTTAATATAATGTGGGACCATAAATTGTCATATTTTAAAGACATGGTAGGGGGAACATGTAATTTAATGCAAGGCTTCCTGTCTGGTCTGAGACCCACTCACTGATTTTTTAAGAAATCAAAATTTAAATGTAGTGATTTTATAATGGAAAGACAGTTCACCGAAAGCCCTGGGGCTGACTGGCTGAAAGTAAAAGTGTGTGTGCATGTTCACTATTGTTCCCACAAGTTGGGAGCATGTCAATTTCCAAAATCTCCTTTCACTCGAACTATGGAGCCAAGTTCTACAACCCTGAAGAACAACCCCGCACCATAATCCAACAAACTTTACAGTACCATAATATATCACTATAATCCACCAAACTTTACCCTGGGCACAGTACAGTCAGGCAAGTACTGTTCTCCTGGCAACCGCCAAATCCATACACTTCTATTGGATTGCCAGTCCAGAACAGTGATATTTTTCACTCCAGAGAACATGTCGACTGCTCAAGAGTCCAGTGATGGCATGCACCAATGCATCTGATGCTTTGCATTACACTTACTGTACATTCACAACGAAGGCGGTGAGCGTGTCAAAGTTCACTCTGGCCGCCCTGGCGACAACGCTGTCTGCCTTCAGAGTTCCGGTGGCGAGAATGTCAAAATTCGCTACAATGATCTCGTATTTAAAGGAGCTGTTGCAGCATCATCAGCAAATCACTTACATTTTTCTGCGTAAAACATGCTTTCTAGTGTGAAAATGTTGCACGCTTTTTATCAGATTCATTTAACAATGGAAGATCAAGTTGTTGCGTGTTGCACTAATCCAATATGTGTCCATGTGTTTGAAATATTCTGATGCAATACTGATTTGTACTGTCGTATGAAATTCTCGCTTTTTTAAAGAAAAAAAACAAAACGTTAATGCACATCAGTGACCCGCCAGTAACTTCTTTAATATGAAAACATCGTAAATAATTGGAAAATATGGCGACTGCAATATTAAAACCCTTGGGAACGACTGTGGTTGGAACCAAAGTTCACAGTGACTGTGTTCTCTGGACTCTTCTCAAGCGGTGGACTTCTACATTCTAATTGCTTGCCGCCGAACCGCGTCATAGCTCATTACCAGTGGTGTAAAGTAACTAATTACAAATACTCAGGAATTTTCTCAGGAATTGTAATTTACTGAGTAGTTTTAAAGATGTGTACTTTTACTTTCCCTTGAGTACAGTACATGTTTAGTGCAGTATCGGTACTTTTACTCCACTACTTCAACCTGCAGTGACTATTTTTTTCTTGTCAACTGTTTGTAAGCATTAAAAGCGTCCAAGAAGATGTCAATCTGTACACGCATTCACCCAGAGACTGTTTAGATCCAGGTCACTGGTGAGAAGATGACGGATGTTTGATGTCTGAAATGGCCTTCAACACCCAGCAGGCACAAAATGTCAAAAGAGTACCCTAACATCATGGGGACGCTGCATTTGTGTTTGGAAATGAAAATCAGGTTTGCGTCAGCGTCCAACGTCCAACTTAAAACCAACCAAATATAAGTGTCTCATGATGTTACAGCTTGACGTTGTGTGGGCGTTACCATTGTGATGTCTACCAGACGTAGGATTTTGGTTGCCATACCTGATGAATAAATATCAGTATTTGACGTCAATATGATGTTAATTTAAGATGTTGGCTTGATGTTGGATTTTGGTTACTTTCCAACACAACCGAAATCGACCAAATATCAACGACATTCGATGTCGTTATTGGACATTGAAATAACGTTGTACTTAAATGCTGGCTAGACATTGAATTTTGGTCACCTGACATCACAACCTAACGCTAAACTAAAGTTAATGTCTTATGATGTTGTGTGCCTGTTGGGTAAATGCATGAACTTTTTACAGCGAAATACACACTACTCTTGAGTACTTTTAAAAGGACTACTTTTTACTCATACGTTCAGTAATATTTACTACAGATACTTTTACTCTACTTGCACTACATTTTAGGCAAGTAATGGTACTATTACTTGAGTATTATAACTACTTTGACGCTCTCACCGCTTTTGTTGTGAACGTACAGTTAGGGATGTAAGGTTTGGATGCTTCTGCTCAGCCATAATAACCCATTTCAAGAAGCTATTTACGCACTGTTCTTGAGCTAATGTTGAAAGCCGTATGAAGTTTTGAGGTCTGTAGCTCTTGACTCTAAAGAAAGTTGGCAACTTCTGCATGCTGTGACTGTCGGCATGTTCTGACTCGGCTCTGCAATTTTGTGCCCTACCACTTAGTGGATGAGTAGCTGTTGTTCCCATTTGTCTCCTTTTTGTTAAATATCCCTATACGTTGACTGTGAAATTCATTCATTTTCTTTTCAGCTTACTTTATTATTTTCCTTTATTATTCCGGGGTCACCGCAGCAGAATAAACCGCCAACTTATCCAGCATTTGTTTTACACAGCGGATGCCCTTCCAGCCGCAACCCATCACTGGGAAACATCCATACATTCTTATTCACACACTTACACTATAGACAAGTTAGCCTATCCAATTCACCTGTTCTGCATGTCTTTGGACTTGTGAGGGAAACCGGAGCACCCGGAGAAAACCCCTGCGAACACGGGGAGAACATGCAAACTCCACACAGAAACAACAACTGACCCAGCTGAGGCTCGAACCAGCGACCTTCTTGCTGTGAGGCGACAAGTAATAAGGATATTTCATAAATTTAAATATTGTACAAGAGGCAACCTACAGTATCACTATACCATGCATGAGCTCTTGAGAGTGACTCATCCTTTTACAAATGTTTGTTGAAGAAATCTATGCTCTGGCTGCTTGATTGTGTCTGGAACACCTGAGTTCAATGGTTTGTCGGGCTGTCCCAAAGTCTTTGGCTGTACAGTTTTTCTGTAAGTGATAATGTGTATATATAGCCATTGCTTATTAGCAGCCCAATCCATAACAGATTGCAATGTTTAAAGAAGTGTTATCTTCATGGTTTGACAACACGTTTTGACTTGGAATAATGAATTCAAAATTTTGGGGAATAATCTTGATTTTCAACTACAACAAATGAAAACAGTTATTCTGACCATTTGGAGATAAAGATTAACAGACTGTTTTATTTGCTTTTATTAATTTTACCCTTAAATCAAAATATATAGTAGTCAACATTCAAAGTCAATCAAAAATGTTTTTCAAAATTGTGCTTGGACAAGAATGGGTGTTGTTCAATAGTTTTACGACAACTTTAGCCCCTTTCACACATTACTGGCAATTTTCCATAAAGGTCTGTATGTGTGAGCAGGCCCTTTTTGAAAATACCTGTAAATTAATTCCGGCAATTTTCCGGAAAGGGAAGTTGTAACATTACTGGTAATTTGACGGAGTTCTGCTCTGTGTGAACGCTGAAGGAAAATTGCTGGAAAGCACGCGTTCACGCAAAGAACGTGCTGACGTGAGACGTCTACTCCAGCCAATCACAACATTCAGACGCATTCACATCCGCACTGTTTATGAAAATAAAAGCCTTTGAATATTTTTCCAGACACATTTAGCTGCTAGATGTTAGTCAGATAGCATTTCTGTTCCATCTTAATGTGAACAGAGTAAAAATTTATCATTAAAATGCTTATGATAAACTGCTGTTTGTTTACCTTCAAGCTCTGCTTCAGTTGCTTGAAGCGTGTACATGTGAAGCAGCCGGTGACCGACAGCACACACGTATTATGTACATCTCGACATGCGAAAGTGTCCTCCATATGTTTTCGTCTAAGTTGTTCACATTACTTCTCCATCCACAGAATTTGTAATGTAATCAAATGTGTAAATATTTAGCTGGGGTTAGGCATGGGATGATAACCATTTTTAAGGTATACCGCGGTTTGGAAAAGCCTAGGCTTTAAAACCGTCAAATTTTTCTGCTATACCGTTCCTAAAATTGAAATATAAATGTTTCTCAAAATAAAATATTTTGTTCAAAATTGTTTTTTTTAACCAGACATTTAAAAATAATATATTTTAGAGCAGTGAGCACAATACTGTGAAACTGTGATATTTTTTTTTTTCTTAGGTTTTCATACCATCACAATATTGACGGTTTGCCTAGCTGGGGTTCGCGCTTCTGCCCTTAGATGTCTCTGGGAAAAAGCAGCTGCATGAATACTAAAGCTTTAAATAAATGTGAAGCCATCAACACAAGCCTCACCACTTCTATGTTTACAAATACAAGCGCAGCCATTTAGAGCTTATTTCTTGTTAATGATGTCAGAATTTACAAGTATTTTGGAATAGATGTGTGAATGGACTTTTCCGGAAAAAATCCGGAACGTCCTTGCCTGTGTGAACAGTGCTTTATTGAATTTAATGGTAAAGTCATTCCAGTAATTTTCAAAATATTTATCTAGATATAATATCGCTGTGTGAAAGGGGTTTTTGGTGAAAGGTAAAGATCCAATTGACTAAAAGTTGACTTTTGTATTTTTAATTCTAGGACATTTATGATCAAATATCATCATAAAACAAATTTGGCAAAATCAAGAATACTAATAATTATAGCACTTGTACTGTAAACTGAAGTCAACAAGACAAACTTTTCTTATTTAGAAAATATTTATTTGTAAAGCAAAATATATCACACACATTTATATTTCACTACAACATGGCCAAAAAAAAATAAAAAAATTTAGCCATTTTAGCACAAATTCACATAAAATGAAACACACTTTGAATATAAAAACAAAGCTATTTCACTCCATTGTTCCTTTCCAGACAGTGAGAGTCCACTAAGAGTTCAGTTGTTTTGGGGTCAGCGCAAGTCAGGCACCCAAAATTCCCATTATGTGATCTTATCCTACAGGTGGGATTGGTCTTGAGTTCTGTTTTGGTCTCTTCGGTCACAGTCAACCCCTTCATGATGTCCTGATCTTGTATGCCCATGGTCAAAGTCGGGTATGGAGTTTCTGGGTCACAGTCTTTGTCTTCCAGAAGCTCGCTCAGGGTACTGATGTAGATCTGCGCCATCTGAAGCGTCTCAGATTTGGAGAGCTTCCTGTCACTCTCCACATTAGGAATGACACTCCTCAGGCGGTCGAAAGCCACGTTCAAGCCCAGCATCCTCCTCCTCTCTCGGGCGTTAGCGGCTAGTCTGCGACGCCTCCGGGCTCGGGCGATGGAGCTCTGCTCTTCACTTGGATATGAAAGGCCTGAGAGCCGGAGCTGGACGAGTGCGCAAGGGTCACAGCTCGCCCTGTCCTGCAGCTGCTCCTCTCTCCAGCCCATTGGGGCTCTGGGACACTGCTCTGAGTGCGATCTGTCAGTCTCTCTCCAGATAAACTGGCCGAAAGTGGCGCCCGGATGGGGCATGGTGAGCGCTAGAGTCTGATCTGACGCTCCAGAGAACAGCAGAGCTGTATTTATTGAGGGGCGGGTGTGTGAGGGTCGTGTGCGCTGAGAAATGAATAGAAATGAGTCTCTTTGATAATGACCACAGGGAGTCTATTAACTCAGTTCATCAAAAGGGGATTAGATGCGTATGAGTGATCACTGACGGGCCTCCTGACACTCAGAGGTAAACACAGATTACTGCTGCTTAACAACTACACTAATGGCAATAAACAACTGTATTTGTTGTACACTACATTTGGGTTCTGTTTTTAGGAGTTAGTGTAGAAGTGGCTTGAGAACAAAACAAACAAAAAACAGTTGACTGTTGTTCTTTATTCAATATAAATGAGCTTTTAATAGTTAAAGTTTAGTGTCAGGAATTTTAAACATTACCTCTACAGATCTTTTAAGATTACTTCTTTTAAAAATATTAACTACTATAAATTTCAAATAATTAAGAAAATAATGAACCAATAATACATTTGTTAGGCTTAATTTCTTGTAAATTTTCCAAATATTGGTTTATTTATTTATTATTACTATTTCATATTAATTAAATATGTAATATTGATGCTATTAAATGATTAGTTATTATTTAAAATTAGTTCTGGAATTTGGAATACATCACAATTGTTTTTGCATAAATATAAATGGCCATTGGGAAACTATTCCATCTGTGTTTTGACATTGTTTTAATTGAAACATTAGAGTACACACTTTGCTTGTGTAATTAAGTAACATTTGCACATTTTAGTAGCATATTTAGAACTCATCCCGAAACGAACAAATCAGTTTAATTGCATTACTCCTTCCTTTAAGTAGCACATTCACAATGAATAACTTAGTTATTGTTTATAATGACTTTTGCATTATAATAATTAAAAATCATTTGATAGTGTCAATGTAATTAGTACTCCTGAATTATTATTATTATTATTATTATTATTTTATTTATTATTATTTTTTGCCTTTATTAGATAGAACAGATATAGGACAGGAAGTAGGGGAGATTGAGAGGGGGATGAGGTTGGGAAATGTCTACGATCAGAACTCAGGACGCCCTGACTTGCTACTGCTAGGCATGGGATGATAACCGTTTTAAACCGCGATATGGAAAAGTCAAGGTTTTCATACCACCAAAATTTTCTGCTATACCGTTCCTAAGGTATGGGTGATATTTTTTATTTACATTTTTTTGTTTGTTTTTTAGGTGTAAATTGTACCGCAGAAGTCGAGGATTCACTTGAATTATTTAGCCTGACATGTTTACTGCTCCAAAATATTTTAAATTATTCTCAAAATAAAATTGATTTTGTTCAAAGGTTTTGTGTTTCACCCAGACATTTAAAAATAATATATTTTAGAGCAGTAAACACAATAGCGTCATAACGTGAAACCGTGATATTTTTATCCAAGGTTATCATACCGTCAGAATCTTATACCGGCCCATGCCTAGCTACTGCACCATACAGTATGTCAGCACACACTAACCACTAGGCTATTGTGCCAACATACTCCTGCATTTGACAAATTGAATTATTCTGACATTTGATCATAGATGTCTTAGAACCAATTATACAGTAGTCATATTTTGAAGTGGATTGCCACTTTTCATCAATGTTGTCCTAAAACTCTTGAGCAAAACCCATTCTTGTCCTAGCACAATTTTGAAAAACATTTTTAAATGACTTTGAATAATGACTACTGTATATTTTGATTTAAAGGCAATTTAATAAAATCAAATAAAACAGTCTGTTAATTGTTATCTCCAAATGGTCAGAATAACTCATGTTTTATTTGATGTAGTTGAAAATCAGGATTACTCCACCAAGTAATGCAAAAGTCATTATAAACAATAACTAAGTTATTCATTGTGAATATTGTACTTAAGGAAGGAGTAATGCAATTAAACTAATTTGTTAGTTTCGGGATGAGTTCTAAATATGCTACTAAAATTTGCAAATGTCATTTAATTACATAAGCAAAGTGTGTATTTTAATGATTCAATTAAAACAATGTCAAAACACAGAGGGAATACAGTAGTCAACATTCAAAGTGAATCAAATGTTTTGCAAAATTGTCCTAGGACAAGAATGGGTTTTGTTCAAGAGTTTTAGGACATCTTTGATGAAAAGTGACGATCCACTTCAAACGTTGACTACTGTATAATTGATTCTAGGATATTTAGGATTAAATGTCAGAATAAAAACCAATTTGTCAAATTCAGGAGTATGTCGGCGGAATAGCCTAGTGGTTAGTGCACTGACATATGGTGCAGTGGCACGTCAGGGTGTCATGAGTTCAATTTCTGGCTCGAGGACATTTCCGAACCTTATCTCCCGCACTTTTCTTCCTGTCTCATTGCTGTCCTATCTAATAAAAGCCAAAAAAATCTTTCAAAAATTCTGGAGTACTAATTACATTGATGCTATCAAATGATTTTAAATTATTATTATTTCAAAAATTTGTTCTGGAAAATTGGAACACATCAGAAGCATTTTGCATAAATCTAAATGACCATCGGGAAACTATTCCCTCTGTGTTTTGACAATCATTTAATTGAATGATTAAAATACACACTTTGCTTGTGTAATCAAATAACATTTGCACGTTTTAATAGCATGTTTAGAAATCATCCCCAAACAAACAAATCAGTTTAATTGCAGTACTCCTTCCTTAAATAGCTTCTTCACAATGAATAATTAAATAACTTATTAATATATTATTGTAAATGTTATTGTTTATAACGACTTGAATAATGTATAATAATGCAATAATGATCCACTTCAAATGTTGACTACTGTTTAATCACAGTAAAAAAAAAAATCAGTGTATATTTAACTCAATTTGAGTTTAACTTAAAAATCTTTGGGTGTACATATGACTCCCTCCATTTTGGAGTTAAAACAACACTTCCTAAAGTGTGAAATGTGTACATTACTCACAGAGTTCATTTTAACACAGTAAGAGTTTATTCTTACATTGAACTAGAGTGTGCTACCCGTCAAAGTGTTATTATATTACTTATATATATATATATATATATATATAGTTTTAATCTATTAAATGTTCATTATCTTTTCAGAAATAATTTCAATGCATTCATTCATTCATTTTCTTGTCGGCTTAGTCCCTTTATTAAAAAGGGGTCGCCACAGCGGAATGAACCGCCAACTTATCCAGCATTTGTTTTACGCAGTGGATGCCCTTCCAGTCGCAACCCATCTCTGGGAAACACCCATACAGTCTCATTCACACACATACACTACGGACAGTTTAGCTTACCCAATTCACCTGTACCACATATCTTTGGACTTGTGGGGGAAACCGGAGCACCCGGAGGAAACCCACGCAACCACAGGGAGAACATGCAAACTCCACACAGAAACGCCAACTGACCCAGCCGAGGCTTGAACCAGCGACAGTCTTGTTGTGAGGCGATCGTGCTACTCACTACGCCACCGTGGTGCCCTCAATGCATTCAACTCTTTGCATTTTAAAATGCAACAAGACATGTTTCAAGTTTAAGTAAAACATACTGGTTTAATCACTGTTTGTCCAAAAGAACTGGTTCGAGTAAAAAAAAAACTGGACTTCCCATCACTAGTGGGAAATACACAGCATATTGGGTTAAAAGTATAACACTGAAAAAAATTAACCTCTTAAATATACGCTCTTTAACACGCGTAAATTAAAATGAACTCTGGTTTTAATGCTGAACAACACCAAAAAAATCTCACTGTATATTTAACACTGGAATTTTTGCTGTGATTGATTCCACGACATTTATGATCAAATGCTATAAAACAAATTTTTAGGAAAGTGGAATACATCAGAATCATTTTTGCATAAATCAAAATGACCATTGGGAAACTATTCCATCTGTGTTTTGACATTCATTTAATTAAATCATTAAAATACACACTTTGCTTGTGTAATTAAGTAACATTTGCACATTTTAGTAGCATATTTAGAACTCATCCCCGAACAAACAAATCAGTTTAATTGCATTACTCCTTCCTTTAAATAGCTCGTTCGCAGTGAATAACTTGGTTATTGTTTATAATGACTTTTGCAATAACGCAAGTGTGATAGTGGTTTAATTTAAAGCCTTTTACTCAGTCTTTTCCTATAATCCACTCATTGTACATGAAATATTCTCAGGGAATAAAGTGCAGTTCATAAAGGTCTAATTGACAGGCGACATCCGCAGCACTCCGTCTAATCCAATTACACGTAGAACACACACCGCCAGCGCAGAAAACCCCCCACACACACACTCCACGCACTGCAATATTCAAGAGCAACAAAAGCAGATTCACTTTGCCCATGGAGGGAGGGGTTATTCGTGTTGTGGCTGGGTAGGTCTTGGCACACTTCACATATTAAAGCTAATGAAGCGGCTCATTGAGGCGAGGACGCGGGCTGAGATCAAACCAGTGTGGGGTGGGCGCATTCAGGGAAACCCCACGTAGAGGGTAAATTGGGGTGGATTCACGCCTGTCAGAGCGAAACCAGCCCGAATGAAACCAAATTCTCATTGAGGGGATTAGTGACACAGGATGAATCGACGGTAGCAGCTTCTTTTCACATGGTGCCAATGAAGCCACATTTTGCAGGGCGCACGAGCCAAAACCCTGAGCTGCCCATATTGCTGCAAAGTGACACTTGTCACAATTCATTAAATCTTAGCATACACCCTGACATGCGCTGGATATGTATGCCAGCAGAAATCCTGTCATGCTGGGTTGTTTTTTTTTCCTTTAGTGCAGAGAAGAAGAGAAGTCAACCTGCACACTGTTGGAGCTGGCGAGTCGTTTTGGATTTGTTTGCAAGGCTTTACAAAGTAGAAAAGGTATGTTTGGGAAGTGTTTTGAGGGAGGTGTGGCTACACTTCATTTTGATGGTCCCCTATACATTTTAAAGTAGGGGTCCACTACCATATCATATTTTGAACTTTAGTTGATGTCTAATGTAGCTGTGTGTTATAACAGAGAAAGATGCCATCCAAATGCTACTATTTCGACAGCTTGTTCTGTTTGTGTATTTTGGGCTTCCAAAGGACACAATACAAAGAGAGAAGTGCTTACAATTTTATTATTGAACGATGTTTTTTGGGAAAAAAAATCCACAATGTTCTTGCCTGTGTGAACTACTTTTTTTTTAATTCACTGGTAAAGTCGTTCCGGTAGATTTCCGGATATTTACCAGTATCACTGTGTGAAAGGGGCTAGTGGTGTTGTCAGAGAACTGAGAGGTCAGGTTTGTTTTGTATATTTTAATGTCCTGTAACTAATGCCAAGTTCAGACTGCATGGTTTTAGCCGCGATTTTGACTTGCCGACAGGTTTTGAGAAATCGACTATCAAAGACGCAACTTGAAAGAATCACAATGAGTCACCGACACCTGTGAGATATTTGCATGCTAAATATGAAATGTGTTGATTGAAAATAACATTGGCGATTACCTACAGCCAATGAGAACGCAGCATCCACTAGTATGAGTATCTGCAGGCCAGCGGAAAGATGGGTGAGATGTAAAAAGTGCTTCTGTTTTGTTCATTTGGACCTGAGAAATGTAGGAAAAACTAGTGGAAATTTGGCAATACCACAACCGGGTCGAAAACTGAAAAAAAGTTGAGAAGAAACTGCTAATTCCCTTCAAAGCCCAGCTGAGTAAAATAAGTATGTTTTTTACCTCACTAAAGGCTTCTTTCTCATTATGTAGTTAATAACAAAAGATATATTATGTGACCTTGTATTGTTTCCATGTCACTTCTCACGTGTGATTGGTTGTGAGACGTAGTTTGAGGACCGAGAAATGCCGGTGATTCTTCCTTTTCTAAGGCCATGCAGTGTGAAACCCCTTGTCGCCGATCCATCTTGCAGTGTAAACACTTTAGTGACAAAACGCTACACCAGATAGTCATGCAGTCTGAAAACATCTGAGATATGACTGTTTTAAAAAATCATGTCTGAACTCAGAACTCAGCATTAGTTGTTCTAAGTGTAACTCTTGGTAACATCCCATTAAAATAAGGTTTCATTCAACTGTTAATGTGTAATTTTAAAAAATATTATTATTATTATTAATTATTTCTTTCTTGTCGGCTTGGTCCCTTTATTAATCCGGGGTTGCCACAGCGGAATGATCCGCCAACTTATCCAGCATTTGTTTTACACAGCGGATGCCCTTCAAGCAGAATGCCAACTGACTCAGCCGAGGCTTGAACCAGCGACCTTCTTGCTGTGAGGCGAACGTGCTACTCACTACGCCACTGTGGCGCCTATTATTATTATTATTATTATTATTATTATTATTTGTATTATTATTATTATTATTATTATTATTATTCATATTATTATTATTCATATTATTATTATTATTAATAATAATAATAATTATTATTATTATTGATAAACTTAATCAAGATGTTAAAATAAAAGACTCCCCTCTAAGATCTCCAACAGCACAGCTGGCTCTATACTGGAGTTTTTTTGGGGTCTCCCAACACATTTTCATTGTGGTCTGCTTTATTTGCAGTCCTTTTCTGCATTTGCATGTGTTGTGGGACTTTGCAGGCATGTGTGTTGTCTATATGATGAAGATGTGTTCTCTATTAGTTAGTATTTTTTTCTATTTGCTTGTGTTTTTTTTCAATTGCAGCGCGTTAAAGTTTCTCTGTTACTGTTTGTTAGTCAGTTCTTGAAATGCCTTATTTTAATGCCATTAAAGTGAAAAACATGAACCTAAACGTAGAATCCTGATATAAACAATAATTTAAATGAAGGAAAAATCAAGCAGATTGATTGAGGTATTTGCTTCTAAACTCTTTGAAAACAGACATGGATGACAATTGACTTTGTCTACAATCTGTTTTGCAGTGAAAATAAAAATATGTATGAAATTTTGCATGAAGAGATGCTATATTTGCCAATATTCCACTTTCATGACATGTTCATGGGTGCCATGTTTCATCCAGTTGAAGCTATTGTCGATCTCCTGACAGAGACAGACGGATTAGGAGTCATAAATATCAAACATGTTTAATATTTACAATATACATTCAATATTTGTCAGAGAGGCTCTGATTTGATTTAGGGCAGTGGATGTTTTTGGACAAATATTTGATTGTGGCTGATTGCTGGGAGGTGCAGCTGTGAAAAAAAATTGGGCTTAGACTTTTTAAGTACTAGTGGACATTTATTACCCAACATTACCCAAAGTATACTACATTTAAAATAATTGGTTAATTAGAATCAATTTTTCAAGACCTTTTTAGAAAAAAGAAAACCCAAAAATGAACAGGCTAGAAGTTTAAAAACAAGCAAATGGTTGAACTGAGCAACTAAGCCTTTTAGTTTATTTATTTTTAAATACCAGAATGCAAAAGTAAGCTCTTTTCTGCATATTCTTCAGATTCCTTCAGCTATAGGGCAAATGACTAGGAATAACAAACAGCTGTAAATGGTGAAACTGCTTGCTTTACAAACAAGTGTGTTGTGACAACACTTAATGTACTAAGAAAACACATAATGTGCTGTCTCTTTCAGCTAAAAATCAATGGAAGTGAATGAGGCCAGAAGTCTCAAAAACAATTAGATTCCAACTGGTTCTGATGGCTGCACCTACTATTACTTTAAACAATAAAGTCGGTAGATTTCATTGTGTCAACATGCAGCAATTTTTATTTTGGAAAGACATGATTTTTACTCAGACTTTTTTTAGAGAATAAACTGTCTGTTCAGCCAATGAACAATGAAAACATGAAAATGTTGTCAGTTATGCAGAGGACCATCTCATATCTATTTTAGCATAGATTAAATCTTTCTCTCATATCTTGTTATTTGCATTAAAGAGCAACAAACCGATAAAAACAAATCTTATATTAGTAGATATTTTCCAAGTGACTAGTTTCAGAATCCTCTTAAAACATTTTTAAATATGTGCTGCATGTTATAATTTAGCTATAAATATTTATACCTTTTTTGGGCTTTTTCATTAATTCGGATTCACAAACAGATGTTCTAAAATGGCATGCAACTGCATATCACTTTATTTCATTTATTTCAAAGACCCATGAAGCATTTCACAGAAAATAACTAAATGGTACAAACCAGCAAAAAGATCAAATAAAAATAATGAAACCATTTCACTTCTAAGATATATATCAACAAAACAAAATTATGAACTTTTGTTTCCTCTTATTTCCCATGAGCTGAATTCAAAAGTTATAAAACATATTCTACTTAAAAGTAAAAAAGGTCTATTTCTCTCAAATATTGTCCACACATTTGTCTTAATCTGTTAGTTTGCATTTCTCCTTTGCAAAGAGAATCCATCCACCTCACAAGTGAGGCATATCAATACGCTGATCATACTGCATGATTATTGCACAGGTGTATCTTAGGCTGGCCACAATGAAAGGCCATTCTCGAATGTGCAGTTTTATTACACAGCACAATGCCACAGATGCCGCAAGTTTTGAGGGGGTGTGCAGTTGACCTGCTAACTGCACAAATATTGACCAGATCTGTTGTTTGTGAACTAAATTTTAATTTCTCTACCATAAGAATAATTTGGCAGTCCATCCAACTGGCCTCACAACCGCAGACCACAGCTATCCACACCAGCCCAATATATTCACATCCAGCTTTTTTTTTACCTCTGCATCTGGCACTTTGGAGAGATACTGTCTTCATGGATTAATCCTGGATTTCACTGCATGATTCAAATGGTAGACAGTGTGTATGGTCTCATGTGGATGAACTGATGGCAGTGGGGCTAAAGTATGGCCAGACATATGTTATAGACAAGAAACACAGCTACATGTTTTGATGGCATTTTTGAACACACAGAGGTACTGTAATGAGTTCCTGGGGCTCATTGTTGTGCCATTCATTCACGAACATCACTTCATGTTGCAGTGTGATAATACACTGCATCATGTTGCAAGGATCTGTACACAATTCCTGGCGGTAGATACTCACAGTTTTTTTTTTTTTTTTTCAAATCCACTAATCTCATGACAGCAACTCATTTATGCATATGGACATGGTCAAGTTAGTTCTGTTGAAGGTCAAACAGCATCATAAAGGGGAAAAAAGGTGATTAAAGCAACTTTGAACATAGTTTTTGGTGTCACATACGCTGAGTATTTTTTCAAATTGCTGATTTACTAACATTTTCCTTTACAAAAAGTGTGAGGAAAAAAGAAAATATTCACTTCTGAGTGCAAACATGGCTCTTTGATACCAGAAGTTGAATGAACAGACATAATTGAGGTGATAGAAAAGCAACTCAAATAAATTCTAGTTCCAATCAAGGCCTGCAAAACAGCATTTCTGAACAAACAACACATCAGACCTTGAAGCAGATGAGCTACAGCAGCAGAAGACACAAACTTGTGTCACTCCTTGAGTCTACAATGCACATTGCCAGATTTAGACAATAGAAGATATATTGGTCTCACTTTATATTAAGTGGCGTTAACTACTATGTACTTACATGAAAATATAATTACAATGTACTTACTGTGTTCATAATGTATTGCAGAACACTTCTGGTGCTCTTGAGGTGGGATATGGGTACGGTTAGAGACTGGTTTGGTGGTATGGTTAGGTTTAAGAATGGGTTAAGGTGTAAGGGACAGTCAATAGTGTAATTAAAGATGTAATTACAGAAATTTATTGCAGATGTAATTACATGCAGGTAATTAATCAAGCATAAGTACAATGTATAAACATGTATTTACACACACAAGTACAATGTAACTAATTATTAAGTACATAGTAGTAAAGGCCACTTAATATAAAGTGGGACCGATATATTTAGTGGCAAGTGTTAGAATTTGGCATAAACAATATGAAAACTTGGATTCATCCATTAACAAGTGGTGTAATGGTTTGTGATTTGTTTCTTGGCACAGTTAGTACCAAACAAGTGTCATTTATTGTAAATGCTACAGCCTTGAGTATTATTGCAGACCATGTCTATCCCTTTATGACTTATATTGTGATGGCTACTCCAAACAGGATGCAGGTCCTAAAGCAGAATTAACTTGTTCCTTGAAGTTGACAACAATTTCACTTTACTGAATTGTCCTTAACAGTCGCCAGATTTCAACCCAGTCGAGCACCTTTTGGATGTGGTATAACAGCATCATAGATGTGCAGCCGACAAATATGCAGCAGCTGTGATGATATCATGTCAAAATCTCTGAAGAATATTTCCAAAATCTTGTTGAATCTCTGCCACAAAGAACAAGGGCAGTTAAGTCAAGAAAAATTGGTACCTAAAAAATGCCAGTGGAGATTTCCATGCAGACTGTAAAAATTCAGTTTTGAAATGTAAAAATAGAAAAATGTTGAAATAATGCATGCTAATGGCTTCAGCAAAAGCATATACTATTGATTAACAACCCCAATAGCTCACAGTGGGTCTGTCTTTAAAGGTTCAAAAGTTGTTAAAACATCAATTTTATTACAGAAATAAAAAAAAATCGACGTTTATTTCCAGAACCCAACTGCCCAGTTTTTATTAAAGAGACACTGCACATGTGCAGGTAATACATACACCTAGTCAACATTTGATGTGGATCCCCAAAAATGTCAAAATTGTCCTAAGACAAGAATGTTACCTTATTGTAAAGTGTGACTAGAGATACTTTAAAGAAAGCTGGAAACCTGTAACCACTGACATCCATAGTAGGAAAATAAATACCATGTACGTCGATGGTTACAGGTTTCCAGCTTTTCTCAAAATAGCATCTCCTGTGTTCATTCATGATTTTTTTTCGGCTTAGTCTCTTTATTAATCTGGGGTCGCCACAGCGGAATGAACCGGCAATTTATCCAGCATATGTTTTACACAGCGGATGCCCTTCTGGCTGCAACCCGTCACTGGGAAACACACATTCTTCCATACACACATACACTACGGACAATTTAGCCTACCCAATTCACCTATACCACATGTCTTTGAACTTGTGGGGGAAACCGAGCACTCGGAGGAAAAAACACACAAACACGGGGAGAACATGGAAACTCCACGCAGAATTGCCAACTGACCCAGCTGAGGATCAAACCAGCGAACCTCTTGCTGCCCTGTTTTCTGTTCACCCGCCCCTGGTCTTCCCACAATTAATCATGGCTGTTTCTTTCCTTCCTGAATTGTTATGTAGATCTCTCTCGCTTTGATGATTTAGTGCGCCCTCTTCGTGCCTGCACTGAACATCTGGACACCTTGGAGAATGTACCACCAGCAAAAATGTCTAAAAAAGTGGGTGGATGAGAGAGAAGTGGGACATGCCGGAAGCGCTGACCCCTGACCCGCGCTCTCCAGGAGTCATCTGCTTCTCCGCTGACCCCTCATTTGTTTCATTTCACACTGTGTGCGTGTGTGTGTCCAGAGCTCCATGCGGCCTAATTACCAGCCATCGATTAGCTTGATCCCTGTTGTGTGTGAGCGAGTAAGAGTTCAATAAAGCCAGATATTCCGAGGGAGTTAAATAAAAAAGGAAAATCGGTGTTTTCATGCGAATAGTTGAGTGGATGTGTGTCTGGAATGGAAACGCACACACTCCGCAGACATGCCAAACATCATCTCAGCAGTCGAGGTGGCAAAGGTCAGTGGTGTTTCTGCCCACCGGGGCACATTCACACATGACCTTTACTCGTGTCTGGTTGATTGTTAGAAGCAGCTGTGTTTTTCACCATCCTTTTCTCTTTCGTTTCTCAGAAAGGCATCAGAGAACTGTCATCGTCGCCTTTTTCTTTGAAATATAATATAAGTTCTATTCAGCGTCTTTTTCTCTCAGCTGAATGCGCATTGGGACAACTGTTATGTTTTTCAGTCTTTCACTCTTCAAACAGATTCTCAGGTTAACGTCTGCTGACAGCACCATCCTAAAGTGCTTCCTTTTGGGAGTTGTCTTGCATTAATTGACATTTTAATGCCTGTGCTCTTTAACAAAAATGATTCTGAGTAAGTTTAGATTCAGTGTAGATTTCAGCAACGATCAATATTGAGTGTTTTATTCTAGGCTCTTCAGGTTTTTTGTTCAGTTTCCCACATAGAAATCTGCCACATTGATAATACACATGAGGAGCAGTGCTGACGTTTTCTCTGTCTTCTCCTAATGGACCCTTTTCACAAGCCTGTTATGATGTAATGGTCATCATAATCTTAAATCCTTGAAAGTTTTTAATGTTCTGATTTTTTTAAACATTTATGAACATTTATATGTATTTGTGTATGTATTACATCAGGGGTAGGAAAACAAATTCCTCATCTGTGTGAACATACCTGGCAATAAAGCTCTTTCTGATTCTGATATTGTATTTTCTACAGCAAAATGAATGAGAATTCAGTTTACAATAAAAGGAAGTTTCAACCAATGCGCATATGTGGCGCTGTGGTTTACCTTGAATCGCAACACCAATAAAGGGCAAGCACCTTTCCTTTTTCTAGTAACCTCATGCACGTAAATTCAAATCCCAGTAATGAGAAGTGATGGCAAAAAGAAAAAAAATCAATAAATTGTTTATTTTTGAGTTGTGCATGGACATAAATGTTTTGTTAATAAATGAATAAAGGTTTTGTTATATTCACACAGCCCAAATGGCTCTTTAAAAAATGCATTTGCTAAAAAAAAATCAGAAATGGCTTTTTGCTGAAAAAAGGTTCCAGACCCCTGTATTACATCATCTTTCCTTCAAATTACAAAATATGAACTACCGATTGTGCAAGGCGTTTCTAACGCAGTATGGTACAGGACAGTAAATTAGACGATACTCTCCTCTCTGGCTTCCGTCATCAGTCTCACACTATTTTTTTCCTTTTTCTGAAAGTCTTTATAACATCAACACTGAGTTTTGCTTTTATTATTTCAGCATATTCATTCATTCATTCAATTATTGATACTTTCATTTTCTTTTCAGCTTAGTCCCTTTACTTTCTGGGATCGCCACAGTGGAATGAAATGCCTTTTCAGCAAATAAGATTGTTAAAATATTATTTGTTGTATTCTCCCATTCACTGCGCTCTAAGTTTTCCCACCTATGACTACTTCTGAGACGCTACTGAGAAACCCGGTAACGTGAAAAGGGTCTATGATGTGTTTTAATTTTGAAAATTATGAAAGCTTTTTGTTGTTGCCGTTTCAGAAAGGGATGTGTAAAAAAGAAAACAAGAAATACTGAGGTGTGCACCCTTCGTTTTTAGGACTGTGCACTCAAAAAATTACATTGGCTGTTTGTCCATTTAATAACTTAAAAACAACTTCTAGTTGATCATTTGGTATCAGAAGAGGCTTCTATGAAAGGCATAGGCCTCTAGGTTACACTTATTTTACCAAAATCTAATATGATTATGCCTTGATTTTTAATTATTTAATTAGGACAGTAAGGTCTAACTTTGCTAAGACAAAAGTATTGTCAATTGACAGAAATAATGTACAGTATAGAATATGAAGTCATGGTGCAGTGGGAAAAAAAATAATATAGTGTATGACTCTCATGAGCTTGGATGACTGCATGCAAACATCTCTCAAAGGAGTTATGAATAAAGTCATATGGGAAAAGAAAGCATTCTTGCAGTTCTTGCGTTCTCTTCAATGTATCCTTCTTCATTTTACCTCAGACATGCTCAATAATGTTCATGTCTGTTGACTGGGTTAACCAATCCCAGAGCACCTTTACCTTTTTTGCTTTCAGGAACTTTGATGTGAGGCTTAAGTTTGAGAAGGAGCGCTATCCTGCTGAAGAATTTGCCCTCTCCTGTGGTTTGTAATATAATGGGCAGCACAAATGTCTTGATAGCTCAGGTTGTTGATGTTGCCATTCACTCCGCAGATCTCTTGCATGCCCCCATACTGAATGTAACCCCAAACCATGATTTTTCCATGGACTGATTTCCATGAGAATCTTGGGTCCGTGTGGGTTCCAATAGGTCTTCTGCAGTATTTGTGATGATTTTTGCAGCTCAGCATTACAAATTTCTACTGATGGAACATAAACATGTCTGAAAACATTGCACTTTTTGTGATGTTATATCCAAAAAAATGCTCTAAATGACAACTTTTTCATGCTTGAATTTAAAAGAAATGTTATCACACCTTTATAGAATAAAACATTCATTCATTCATTTTCTCTTTGGTTTAGTCCCTTTATTAATCTGGGTTTGCCACAGCAGAATGGGCAGCCAACTTATCCAGCATATATTTTTAGCAGCGGATGCCCTTCCAGCCAGAACCCAACACTGGAAAAACATCCATACACTCTTGCATTCACACACACACGCTACGACCATTTTAGCTTATTCAATTCACCTATACCGCATGTCTTTGGACTGTGGGGGAAACCAGAGCACCTGCAGGAAACCCACGTGAACACGAGGAGAACATGCAAACTCCACACAGAAATGGCATCTTTTTGCTGTGAAGCGATCGTGCTACACACTGCACCACCATGACGCCCACAGTAGAAAATTATTCTGCTTATATATGCTGCATATGGAACAAATAAACAGAACACTTCTCTACTGGATTTATTAGCTGTGATTTTTATGTAGCTATACATACAGTACAGTACACACACTCTTAAAAATAAAGGTACAAAAGGTGTAACCCGGGTGGTACTTTTTGTAATTAAAAAGGTACTGTAATGGCCTCAAAAGGATTAATTCAATTCAATTCATCTTTATTTCTAAAGTGCTTTTACAATGTAGATTGTGTCAAAGCAGCTTCACATAGAAGATTATAGTAAATTGAAACAGTGTCAGTCCAGTTTTCATTGTTGAAGCTCGGTTTAGCTCAGTTTAGCGTGGTTTAATATTCCAAACGCTGAAGAGCAAATCTTTCGATGCGCAGCTCTACAGGTCCCGAACCATGCAAGCCAGTGGCGACAGCGGTGAGGAAAAAGCTTCACCAATTGGCGAAAGTGGAAAAAAAAAACAGGCTCAGTTGGGCACGAGCATTTCTCCTATGGCCAAACGTCTAGTGCAGAGCTGCAGTCTAGGCACCGTAGACTGGAGATTATAAATCTGTTTCTTTTACTTGTAATGCCTTTATTTTATTTGTGGTTTATATAAATCGGAATAAGCTGGAGAGGACAGCGTGCAGGGATTTCTGTGAGCACCGTTGAGGGCGCTGTGTGGAAAGAGACATTGTGTGTTCATTGGAGAAGAAGAGTGAGGCCCCATTTACACTAGTGCGTTTTCGTTTTAAAACGCATAAGTTTTGCTACGGTTACACCATCCGTCCACACTACGCCGGAATTTTTAAGCCGCGAAAACGGAGCGTTTTGGAAACGCTGGAGAGGCCATTTTCATTCTAAAATGCTGCTGCTCCGTCCCAGAGTGGGTGGGGCAAAACACTTTGGAAAACGGAGGCGTGGCTGCTGGACACAGAAATGGGAGCGTCGTCTGCACTATTGTCCGTTTTAGGCGCTATTGTGCAGTTAAACTCTGTCTTTTTTTACTACAACAGCTGCATATATTTGCAAGAGGCAAGCTACTGTTTCAGCACTCGCTAATTGCTCGTGTTTCCAGCCACTTAAGCCCTATTTAGAACGCCGGTTTTGGGTTACACCGGGAAGACCCAGCAAGACGCATGCTTCCTGTTTATACTTTAACGCGCATGCCAGGAGTGTGTGAATGGTCACGTGATATACATTTTGCTGGAGTAGTGGGGAGGGACATCTGTTGAGAGACACAGGCTGAAACGCCAGTGTGGACGCGGATCGTTTTTATGCTAAAACGCCGTTTTAAACGTACTAGTATAAACGGGGCCTGAGATAAGTGATTTAGTCTGTAAGTGAATTGTTTTTGTAAATGAATCGTTGTTGTTGTTTAGTCCCGAATCATCACAGAAAAAAAAACAGGGCATACAAATCTACAAAAAATCCAAAGGCTGTCCTATTCTTGTTCAAGGGGGCATCAGTACCACAAGGTACATACACTTTAGGTCCTAGTATGAACCTTGAAGGTACAAATGTGGACCTTTAAGGTACCAAAGTGTACCTTTTGTTTTAATTACAATAATAATAATAATAATAATAATAATAATAATAATAATACCTTTTATTTATAGGCGCCTTTCAAGACACTCAAGGACACCTTACAGTAGATCACAAGCATGTGATAAAAATACAAGCAGTAAAAATAACAGTAAACATAATATTAAACCAGCAAATCAATAAAAGCTATCCTAAACAAAAATATTTTTATCTGAGATTTAAAATTGGAAATAGAGTCCACCTGGCGAATGTGCAAAGGCAGAGAGTTCCATAACTTTGGTGCTGCACAACTAAAAGCCCTGCCACCAAATGACTTCAGCTAAATGCTTGGAACAGACAACAGTTCAGCAGAAGATGATCTCAGTGAGCGCGAAGGAGTGTACAAATGAAGAAGGTCAGAAAGGTAGTGAGGGTCAAGTTATGAAGAGCTTTGTATGTTAGGAGGAGGATTTTGTTTTGTATACGATAGTGAACAGGGAGCCAGTGCAGGTGAATCATCTGCATAAAAATGAAAATGTACCATAAGAATTACATTTATGACATGAGAGGTAAGATATAAATAATAAACAAAAGCGGGCCCAATACTGACCCTTGAGGAACACCATGAATGACTGAAACAGGATCAGAGCGTCTATTCTTTATCTGCACAAACAATACAATACTTTTTACAATAATTAATACATTTGTATTAATTTCTGAGAAATAGTGTGTGTGTGTGTGCTTATTTTTACATATAAAATTTGGTATAGGGCATCATGGTGTCACAGTGGGTAGCATGTTCTCCCCGTGTTCGCGCAGGTTTGCTCACCAATAGGTGAATTGGGCAAGCTAAATTGTCCGTAGTGTATGTGTGTGAATGAGTATGTATGTATGTTTCCCAGTCATGGGTTGCAGCTGGAAGGGTATCTGCTGCGTAAAAAACTGTGCTGGATAAGTTGGCGGTTCATTCCGCTGTGGCGACCCCAGATTAGTAAAGGGACTAAGCCGAAAAGAAAATGAATTCATTAATTTTTGGTATTTATTTTAGTTTTTGGGGGGTATAACAGCCCAATTTTGTGAGGGAATGTAGCTATTTTACATATTGATGGAAAAGTTTTATATGAATTCATACAATTTTATCAATATAAACTTTTAAATGTAGCTGTGCCTCCATACCCTGAGCAAATCATGCTAAAATGTATGAATGGTATTGTACAAATTACTACAAATCAGACACTAAAAAGGGCACCACGGTGGCGTAGTGGGTAGCACGATCGCCTCACAGCAAGAAGGTCCCTGGTTTGAGCCTCGGCTGGGTCAGTTGGCACTTCTGTGTGAAGTTTGCATGTTCTCCCCCGTGTTCGCATGGGTTTCCTCCGGGTGCTCCGGTTTCCCCCACAAGTGCAAAGACATGTGGTACAGGTGAATTAAGTACGCTAAATTGTCCATATGTGTGTATGTGTGTCAATGAGAATGTATGGATGCTTCCCAGAGATGGGTTGCAGCTGAAAGGGCATCTGCTGTGTAAAACATATGCTGGATAAGTTGGCGGTTCATTCCGCTGTGGCGACCCCAGATTAATAAAAGGACTAAGCCGAAAATAAAATGAATGAATGAATAGAGACTTAAAAGTTACGATTCACCATGAGATTGCATTGATATAACTTTTATAACCTATGCGGGCTCTCAACATGACTCGGTGGCCTCTTGAAAGAGTTTAGAATAAACTGAATAAACTCTACTGTGTCTGTTTATAAGCTATTGGAAGACCATTTGAAATGACACTTTATTTGAGCTTCTGAAAGTCTTGCTGATAGACAGTAATAACTACAGGCCTCATGATATTCCATTCTTTTAAAGGGCACTTCAAACAAAACACCTGCAGCCAGTGCTATAAAATTCACAAACACACCACTATCGCTGGATAGAGCCATGCATATGAAAGAAACTGCATTTATGGATTGCCTTTACTACGTTGCATCACCGCGACTCTGTATTTCAGGCTGTTTCATCTCCTCTAGCAATCTGCACCATCTTGAGACACAGTTAAAAAACAGCTGTGTTTATATGACATTGAATCAAATATGAAATTATATATTAATGTTTTTTTTTAGAGAGACTGTAAGTATCTATTATAACTGGGTGTGGAGTGTTATGTGTGATTGACGTTGATACAAGAACATGAAAGATGCTTTAGAGAGATTTTGAAAGAAGTGTCAAAATACGATGTCTGATAGTCACCGAGGAGGTTATTTGCTCCGATAGGACTGTGATTGTGTTCTCAGTATAATTAGATACCATTCAGTTTTACACAAAATAGCCAGTAATAACTATGCGAGACTTTGATATGTCGGAGATTGAAAGGCACAAAAAGATGCGTCAGGCTTTAAGCTTCTTTCGATTCTCAAATTCACAAAGGAAAAAATCAAGGCCAATTTAGAAAGGAATATCTGCTGTTGAAATGGGCTTTGGGGAGTAATGTATTATAAATGTATGAGAGCTAGACAAAGAGAGGCAGCACGATGATTAGATAAAGGTTTAATAACAACCATCTTTATTTAAAAAAAGAAAAAAAAATATTGTGTAACTACTTTCTATACAACGAAAGCAAATAATGGACTGTCCATCTCAGGAAAACAAAAGTTTATTATAGTAGAGTTCAATGCAGCAGTCAAGGTTTGGCTAGAAAATTTATCTGGTAATAAGTGCTGGGTAATTTGTGTTGGGTTATTAGCGAAGATGGTTGGTTTTTACGATCTTAACCAACTGCTTGAGCACTTTTCAGGTTACTTTTGTGATCACATGTGAACTGTGAATGATGTAACTACATATTTAAAATGAGCTGAAACAACACAGTTCTTGAGGTTTTGTTTGGAACTTAACTGCTTTATGTTCAATCCAATAAAATTTGTAAAAACTAGTAAGTTAACTTGACTCCATCATGTTGTACCAACACAAAATAATTGGGTTCTATTTTAACGATCTAGGTACAAAGTCTAAAGCGCATGGCACGAAAGCATTAAGGGCATGTCTGAAATCAGGAACATACAGATTGCGTCATGGCACAAGGTTTAACAGGGTTGTGCTTATTCTCTTAATGAGTAATTTATCTTATTCCGCCCCGCCCACTTTTAATACTTCGCTTTTCTGCATTTTGTCATCCAACTTCCGGTACGCTGACACAGTACATCAGATGACTGTTTGGCAATGCCATTAAATAGTATATATAGTTAGCTGTCATTTTAGAAAAATGGCATATAATGCTAGTTGAGTAAATGTTTTGAAAATGTTTTAAAACCTCCCTGCAACGATTAGATGGTCTCATATTTCCCCATCCATCGTTACTGTTAATGTGGGTAGACCAAATGAGCCAGAGGTTGTCACAATCACCAGCAATCTAACACCCAGAGATCGCTGGTAAACACACAAACACACATTCACATGAACTACAAATCAGCCATGTTCTTGGACTGTACATATTAAGTCATGCAACACTCACACACTCCTGCTCCAAGTCCTCCTCACCACTGATTAGAGACTCACAGCTGTAGTCACTCACCACTGATTCACAGACTATTTAAACTGCACAGATACACTCACTGTTGCTGAGTATTGTGATCTGTAAAGTGACCTTACAACACGTTTTCTTTGTCTAGTCTTTGTGTCTTGATCCTTGCCTGTGTGTTTATCTTTGACTGCTATCAGCCTTGTTGACCCTCTGCCTGCTATACGACTACGATTCTGGATTTCCTGTATACATCTGTTGACCACTGCATTGCTGACTTACCAATAAATCTGCACTTGGATCCTCGCCTCCGTTGTCATCGTCACCCCACCGTTACAGATGTAACTTTAGGGGATATCTTTGATTACTTTGTCCTGTAACATGGAGTGGATGGAGCGTTTATGAAGACTTATAAAAGTACAGAGGCCTACAAATATTTACATATTGTGAAAGTTGGTCAAGTTCTATTACACAGTGAGGGGGATTTTGTATTTTTAAAAGCAAATGTGCACCCCAGCCAGTCGAGCAGTCCATGCCACTCAGCATGGTGCTACATAGTAAGCAGGGATCAGTGGGGACTACAGGATGTTCATGCATCGCTAGTTTAGGAAGGTCCTGTAGCCACGCAGCCTATATATTATAAAGTAAATATAAGGCAAGTAAATATATAAATAAATAGTAATATGTTGTAAGGTCTGTGTTAACATAAGTAAGCCATAAATGTAAACAGTATATGCTGACTTATTTGTGTAATAATACACAGCTGTGGATACCATCAGCAGACTAAGTATCTGTTCAAATCTCTTCATTTGTGAGGTATTGACCTTATGCGCTAGTTTTTTTGCGATTGTTGAAGAACTTCCGATTTAGTCGCCTATGGGAGAAACATCAACATCAAGCAGCAAACAAGCTGTTTTTAATGTCTAAAAATGAATGGAAGTGAATGAGACCGGAAGTCTCGAGACAAAAACACTCAAATGGCTGAGCCTGCTCATACAAGGAGAATAAGGTCAATAGGGCCAGACGGAATCTGCGGACATTTTTTTGCTATTTCTGCAGAGTATTTTGTTTAAAATCTGTGAATTTATGCAGAATGATTTTGGTATCATAACTAAAACCTTAATATATATGAAATAAAAAATAATACCTTTTAAACTTTTATTTAATGTTTACAATGCGAATCCAATTAGATCCACATTATTTGGTAAACAAAGCAAGTTTCTCTATAAAATCTCTACTAAAAGACAAAAAAAAAAGTACAAAACAAACTGTATTGTAAATAAATCATATGAATATCTTAATATTAGTCATTATTATTACTGAAATTATTTTGAAAAATGAATAAATATAAATGTACACACATTTACACCAGTAAATAAACAGAATCAATGATGGGCTAATTATCTGTGGAAATCGTGTGACCCTAGTTATGGGTGTGTTTTGAGCATAACGTGCATTAAACCAATCAGAGTCTCATCTCCCATTACCTTTAAGAGTCAGTTGCGTTTCGCCATATGGCACGATTTCTATTTACATGGCAGACTTTGAAAGGAAAAACTGAACACTTCATTAGTGAGAAAACAGTTAAACAGACCATCTGCATGAGGATAATGAATAAGCCTCCTCCATTCGGCCTTTGTACTTTACTCTTTACTTTACTCCTTTACCTTGATGAATAAGGAAACGCTGTTGTACATACTCCACAGAAGACATCCATTAGCCTACATATTTAATTAAGTTTGTTCAGCACAACGATTTATTTCACAACTATTTTTTAATTCAGTTCTATTTTCCAGCAAATGAATAAATGCACAACAATGGTCAAAAAACAAGTAAAAAAAAAAAAAAAAAGAAAATAAAAAGAGTTATATCCAAACACATGTCCTATTCTTATGCCCTATTTGGTGATGTATACTGTACGTCTCATAAATCTGACAGACGGACAAATCTAAACTTATTTTTGTTAAAACAAATATAAATATGCATATAATAAATAATACTGCTAATAAAAATAATATTTTAATAAAATTGAAAATTGTCATGAAGCGTGATGTAAGTGTTTGAACCCACAAAGGCACATAACTACCGTGATCTGCTCTGGACTTTAGCTTTACTTCCAGTCCACAAAGTGGTGCAAATGGATTTGCTATTTAAGCAATGTGGCGCAAAATGTGAAAATTAGGGTTGCGTTGATCTGAAAATAGCATCAAATCATGGCACACACGTCTTGCGCCTTATTGCGCTGGGTGTATGATAGGGCCCATTGTGTGGAGCCTAGCATTTTATATATCGTATAGTAGGCTATGTCCACATGGCAACAACTGTGTTTTTTTTCTTTTTACTTTTTTCCGATTTTAACCCAAATGTGGGGATGTTTTCATCCACTCTGGGGTGATTTTCTTAATTTGACCTTAACTGTGCAAGTTAAGGTCATATATATATAGGCGCCACGGTGGCCTAGTGGGTAGCACGTTCGCCTCACAGCAAGAAGGTCGCTGGTTCGATCCCCGGCTGGGCCAGTTGGCATTTCTGTGTGGAGTTTGCATGTTCTCCCCGTGGTTGCGTGGGTTTCCTCCGGGTGCTCCGGTTTCCCCCACAGTCCAAAGACATGCGGTACAGGTGAATTGGGTAAGCTAAATTGTCCATAGTGTATGTGTGTGCATGAGAATGTATGAATGTGTTTCCCAGAGATGGGTTGTGGCCGGAAGGGCATCTGCTGCGTAAAACAAGTGCTGGATAAGTTGGCGGTTCAATCTGCTGTGGCGACCCCGGATTAATAAAGGGACTAAGCCGAAAAGAAAATGAATGAATGAATGAATTTTGGATATTTGGAGAAGTTTTACTGTTTAAAAACAAAGTTTGTTTTATATTTAAGGATTAAAAATGACAAAATTAAAGATCATCAAACTCGGTAAGTGGAATTTACGTGTATTAAAGTACATTTTATACATGAACAACACTCTGATTTGCAGGTTGAATATCCAGTGCACCCAGAAAGTATTAATAGCACTTCACTTTTTCCACATTTTTTATGTTACGGCCTTATCCCAAAGTGGGATAAAGTTAATTTATTTCCTCAAAATTACACTGTTAAAAAAAATTTTTTTTGAAACGGTTGCAAATTTATTACAATAAAAATAGTCTGAAAAACCACATGTACATGTACAAAGGCAATTCCCTTTGTCTTCATCTATGATATGTCTATGTGAAAAGGAGCAAAAGTTTTTAGTGTAAGTTTTCAGTTCATTTCACCTTAAAACTGCAGTCAAACTTATGTTTAAGTACTATTTTTTTACAGTTTCACAAAAATGTAAGCTGAAGCACATATTTCTAGTCAGTGTTTATATATCTGCAAACCATTAACTTGTGGTTTATTAAAATAGATGGCTGGAGGTTAAAATACACTGCTTTGACACATTGTGATTATTAACACATTCATATAATACTAGTGATTGATAGGAAATAACTTTATTATGACACATTTAATTACAGCAATACACACACACACACACACACACACACACACACACACACACACACACA
>CAIGQQ010000153.1:3512695-3527435 GCA_903798035.1 Danio albolineatus
CCAGATATTTCAGACAGTTTGTTTTAATGAACCGATTAAAAAAAAAACAGATCACCTGTTCTTTTATGCTACATTATAGTGACGCCATCCAAAACGATGTTATGACAGTGCTACCATGTAAGGACTTAACATATCATATGAACAATCAAAAGTATATAGTCAGCAATCATAATTTCAATCTTTTAAAACATCATCATGATCTCAAAAGTTTCTTACAATTAAGTTTTGCAACCAAATGAAGCACGATTTCCTTGCTATTTAAGTTCCGTTGTAATTTTCAGTTATGAATTAAACTTACATTAAACCAGATCCTCTTATTTAAACTCTCTGATAACTCATAATACAGCTTAACAAATTGTCCAAGTTTGGTTCAAACGGTACTGTGTTGTCATGTATTGTTTGTAATTGGTTCACCACCTGCTGAATCACACATGCGCAGTATTATCATTTAACTAGTTCTCAAATATGATCTCAGTGTACTGGTCTAGTAACTGAATAACTCAGTAAAATGATTTATTGCTAGTTACTGGAGATGCAAACAGTTAGATTCAGTTCAATTTGATGAACTGATTTGACCGGATCATTTGGAAAATCGGGTTAAAAAAAACACACACACAAAAAAAACATAAAATCGCATCACTACTTGACATTTTTGTTTGCTCCCATTTTGACCCCTGCCTGTCTGACCATCCTGCTTTATAACAAAGGTGCATTTGGAACTCATCCTCTGTTGTATGCTCTTGTACATAACAGTTTTATTACAGCTTTCTAAAGAAATGTTGCTTGATACTGTATGACAACATTCAACACAGTACTTACTTCACAATACACATACTTACCTTGAAACTGGGTTATACACACGGTTAGTTAACACAAATAAAAATTAGCCAGTAATTCACTCTCAAGCTGACAAAAAATGGAATTAATAAAGAATAAATTTCACTAATAATAACAATTCCCTACATTTATATAGCGCTTCTAGAACACTCTAGAACACTCAAAGCGCTTTACACACAATGGTGGGTAGGTGGTGGTGGGGGTCTCCTCATCCACCACCAGTGTGCAGCATCCACCTGGATATTATGACGGCGGCCATATTGCGCCAGACCACACACCACACACCAGCTGATTGGCGGAGAGGAGACAGAGTGATGAAGCCAATTGTGGTATGGCGATGTTAGGAGGCCATGATGGACAGAGGCCAGAGAGCAGATCTAGCTAGGATGCCGGGCTTAAACCCCTACTCTTTTTTGAAAAACATCTGTGGATTTTTAATGACCACAGAGAGTCAGGACCTCGGTTTAACGTCTCATCCGAGAGACGGCGCTCACTGAGCAGTATAAAGTCCCCTTTACTATACTGGGGTGTTAGGACCCACACGGACCGAAGGTTGAGCGCCCCTGTTGGCCTCACTAACACCACTTCCGGCAGCAACATCCAGTGGGCGACCAAGTGAGAGTTGCAGAGAGCTAGCTGTTAATGATTTTTATCCCCACAGTTCTAGTCAATAAAGGACTCCCATCATGAATCGATGTGTTTTTAGAAGGAAAATGTCCATAAAACTTTAAACAGGTTGTTGTCTGATCTCACAAGGAAACATAACTTTACTTATTGTCAGAAAAGGGGTTGATTTATACAAATTCATGGATTTTGTATTTGTATCAAAATGTCTGATTTTTGAAAGAATGCTTCAAACCCTTATGCCTAAACCGACCCCTCATTGAGAGATAAGCAATACTTAAATGTACAAATGTGATCATAGAACTTAATACATTTAGATTATATAGCAAAACGTTTCGAATTGCCATAAAATTGCGTTGATCATATGTGTGCCACTGAGCTTTGAACCCTATTCGTATCAATGCACATCTGCTGGAGATGCAGTCTCTCATGACCAACCCAAGCTCATTCTGAAAATGTATTGATATATACATTGCTCGAGAGCGCCAAATATGTCCCATGGTGTAGATTTTTTTTGCACTTTTTGTTTTTGTGAATCCACCAGAGGCCGCTGTGTACGCTTTTTGAGATCTCAAATTTGTCTTGCCATTCACGCCTGCTCTTCTCGCGACTGAATGACTGACTGACTGACTGACCCACCCTCCACCTTCCCTAAACCCAACCAACAGTGTTTTCAAAAGCACCGATTGACCAGCGCCCACCCACTTACCTAAACGCAACTGACAGTTTTCAAAAGCAATCCAAAAAAAAAAAAAAGTCTTCGCCTGATTTTTACCACATTTTCAGATTTTACCACATTCTCATCCTGCTATTTACTTTTTTATTTTTGGCTTCTGTTTTTGTCTTTTTTTCTGTTTTTGTCACTTTCTGGAACCGTTCTTCGCTGGACTCAAACCTCGTTGTTGTGGTCAACTCCTTTCTGCATCTCAAGTCTACCGACATACAGCAGTAAAGTCGTCCATACGGTCAGCTGGTAAGCGTTAAGCGGTCAGCTGGTAAGCGCGAAAAGCAATGGCGTCATACTCCCCTGTAGCGTTTGTTTGATGGAATGTAGCCATACGTACTTCTGGCTACATAATTTGCAATCTCCAGAAATATATATAGGGCTATTTTTTTAGAAGGAGCCTTGTTACATTGTTTATAATTATTAAATAGATGTTTAAAATGTGTATTTAAGATTTCTATGATTTAGAATGTTTGAAAAAAGTTTGTCACAGCAGATGGCTTCCATACAAATTACTCCTTAAAAAACAGCTTTGATTTCACATATCTTATGAAATGTATAAATGAGACTGTACAGATTCAGATGAATTACCCACTAATCCATCAAAATGTAAAATTGTGACAAATTGCAATGAGATTGTGTTGTCAGTCGGTGCAGATCCATCACTCATATTTTGTGTTCATAACCTGTCCTGTCTCATACGATGATGAGCCACCAAACATCCACTAAAACATGTTCTGCTTCCTTAAACAACCGAGGTAAACGTCTGAAGATAAAACAACAACAACAACATGCAGTTCTGACAGCAAATGATTTATATGTTATTGTAGGTGTGCCTTTTTATATGATTTGAGCTGTTTTTATCATAATAATCAATGTTTACATGAGAAATGCTAAGCAGGTGTTGAGATTAGCTTATTCTAAATTGCTTCAAACAGCTTCGTTCTGTCTTGTCATATGGTCAAAATCAACATTGGGATGCAATCGGTAGTAATAATAAACACTCAACAAGATTAAAATGAGTTTTAAGAAAAACACTGATTGTCAGACTATCAAAATATATATGAATATATATATGAAACTGGTGCTTTAAGGGTCCTGAAACACCAAAACACATTTTTTAAGCTGTTGACTGTCATATATGTGTCCCACGCGGCTATAAACACTAGTAGTACACATATATTTCACCAAAAAGTGAAAATGGGTTGTTTTTGGGTTATTTCGAGCAAATTTCTTCTTCCGGTTTGAAATTTGTTCTTCTAATTTTTCAAGCGGTGTCACAGCGATTAGATCCTTGCATGTATTCCAGCATGGAGAATGGATGTCTGTATTGGCCAGTACATTGTGACGTCTCTGAGTGTGCAGCATTAATTAATGAGAAAGACTTGGTTCAAACCAATTAGCATGCTCTATTGTAAATTAGGCACAACTTCATTGATATGCATGACAGCTTCAAAGACTGTTTTACCTGTTACAGTGTTGAGACAGCAGAGAGACGCCACACTGTGTTGCCAAAACAAGTGGCACTGACGAACAAAAAGAAGCACTGTTTGGAGACACAGGCCGTGAGTGTTGTGTTTATAAATGTGCTGCGACGAAGGTTTTGTTTTCATTTTCTGCTATGAGAGCGTATCTGGACGTGTGGACTACAGTGTACGTGACAGAAATGCGTTTGTCGGGAACATTTTTTACCCGAGGGTTTTTGCATCTGGAAATGGTGAAATCTGGATTTTCACTTTCTCTGGTCTCCTTTTAAAAAAGACGTGGCGCCAGTTCCATTTTGTAAGTAAGCAATCAGTGGCTTGTGTTTGTTTATTCAGATGGCAAAGTTAGTTCGTATCATCAGCAGTACTCTTTCAGTGTTTTAAGACAGACCTTAGTGTAAATGATTAGAACTGGTCCTAAGTTTACAGTACGTTATTATCACTACAATATTATAGACTGAAAGATCTGCTGTAAATGCTGCTCTCCGACGTAAAAATCGGTTTGTGACAGGATATTCTATACACACACGGCTTTCTGACGCTATCTACCGAGTGCATCTAAGTTACCGAGAAATGTGGAGTTTTTTTTAACATACACCATGCGGTATCAAATACTCTATTAAAACAACACTCCTCCAGCAGTTCCTCACATTCAATATCTCGTTTTTCACGGGGGGCTTGCAGGAAATGTTCCTGAATAAAAGTGAAAGTGCCAAACTGCAGTTAAATTTGACAAATTAAGAATTTGGCAAATAATTCGATGACTGGTGTTCATGTAAATACAGTCACTGTCTTTCTCCCCTGCGTCTGTGTGTTTCTTTTGCTTGTTTGAAAATGAGCGTGTGCCCACATGAAAACTCCCATTTTTATGCAAAATCTTCCATCTTTCCCTCCCCTGACACTCCCAGCTAAACAGAGCAGGACACACCCACTTTCCTGACTGAACAATGCCTTGGAAAAAGCATGCTGTGGTGCAGTGTGATGCCGCTTCTTTTCACTTACCAGTGGCTTTCCCGCTATTACCAGTTTGTCCTAATACAAATACAGAAGCCAATAAATAAAATAAACAAGTAAATAACAGGGTGAGAATGTGGTAAAATCTGAATCTAAATCATAAAGTTACAAATTGACATGAAATAACGCTGGTTTGGCGCCATCGTGTGAATGAATAATACATGGGTTAGTATATGTTCCATCCAACTGGTTTCATTTCTGTCAGTTTTGTATTTTTCACTGTTTGGCGCCATCTTGTGACTGAATAATGTGCAGGTTATTGTGCGCTTCATCAACCAGTTTTGTTTCTGTCATCTTAGCATTTAAATAAAAATTAATAAGCTATTGTGGCTCAGAATAATGTTTTGTGTCTAATTTTTACATTTTGTGGCAAGTAGCAGTGTAATAAGTTTTTTTTTTCTTTTTCAGAGTAATGCCCTTTAGTCCACCAATTAGTTTGTGTCAGGCTGTTGATATGCTTGTAAGCCGTTATTCTGCAATAACAACCGCAGCTACAATATTCACCTTATTTTTCGTGTCTAGACCTCCAGTCTCATTCTTTTCCATTGATTTGTAGAACTTAAAGAAAGCTTGGGCCTCACGGTGGCGCAGTGGATGTGTGTGTGGATGTTTCCCAGTGATGGGTTGCTACTGGAAGGGCATCCGCTGCATAAAACGTGTGCTGGATAAGTTGGCGGTTCATTCCGCAGTGGCGACCCCGAATTAATAAAGGGACAAAGCCGACAAGAAATGAATGAATGAATAAAAACAGCTCGTTCTGCTGCTTGATGTTGCACACTGATATTTTGTTATTATATTATTCTGCTTTGTCTGTATAGTTATGCAAACACCTGTTTGTAGAGCAAGTAGTTTGACCTTCTTCTGCTGTTTATTATTCCTAGTCATTTCTCTCCTTGGTGACTGAATCGGAAGTTCTAAAACAGTTGCAAAAACGAGCACACTTCCACATTAAAGAATAAGGTCAATAACAACTGATAACAATAACAACTGAATTTATTGTGACATTCTTTTGACATGCAATGCCTTGCTCAACAAACTCAAACCTCAAAACACCTCTGTATAGAAAAAAATGTACAATTCCTAGTGGAAAAAAAATAATAATGTAGCTTTTACTACCAGACAAAAGCTCCTTTAAAGGGTTAAGGGAAAATGCTGGGTGATTAGAAGATGAACTGGAAAGCACTCTGTGACTGCATGGGAGCTTCAAAATGCCACACTGTCCCAAATAATCCCAAATGTTGGCATTTTTCACCTCACCTAGACTCCCACCGAGGTCATCCATGAAATGAGCATCTCTGTATTGTACAGCCCAATTACAGGTTTATGCAACCGCAGGCCATCAGAGGATGTTGAGCCACATTCTGGGGCATTCAAATGCTGATATTTCTAATGCTTTATTAATCCACTTGCAAATCAAATTCACATAGACGCATATAATGTAATAATATAATATATGAACACAGAAATTACTTATCAAATTAATAGCAGAGTCCTCATGGTGGGAATATCCAATATAATTCCTGCATGGGTTTCCATTTCAGATCATCACTGAAAACAAAAAAACAATCTATCTACCTACTGTATGTGAAGGCTTTTTAATTTGAAGCAATTAAAATTGAAACAAATTTAATTTGTTTACTATTATGGAATGGGCGCCACGGTGGCCTAGTGGTTAGCACGTTCGCCTCACAGCAAGAAGGTCACTGGTTCGAGCCCCGGCTGGGTCAGTTGGCAGTTCTGTGTGGAGTTTGCATGTTCTCCCTGTGGTTGCGTGGGTTTCCTCCGGGTGCTCCGGTTTCCCCCACAAGTCCAAAGACATGTGGTATAGGTGAATTGGGTAGGCTAAATTGTCCGTATAGTGAATGTGTGTGTGTGGATGTTTCCCAGGGATGGGTTGCGGCTGGAAGGGCATCCGCTGCGTAAAAATATGCTGGATAAGTTGGCGGTTGATTCCGCTGTGGCGACCCCGGATTACTATTATGGAATAACCAATTTCACTGCACATATGTACTATATTAAAGGGCCACGAAACCCCCCAGTCTCAGCCGGGTGTTTTCACACCTCTAGTCTGGAAAAGCTCAGGAAAGTGAGTTTGTCCAGCTTGGTTTAGGTAGGAGTGTTGGGGAAGGGGAAAGAGGGAAGGTTTTGCATAAAAATGGGAGTTTCCATTTGTCCATGCGCTGATGTTCACAGAGGCACAGCAAACACACAGACGCAGGGGGAGAAAGACAGTGACTGTGTTTACATGGACATCAGTAATCAAATTATTTGCCAAATTATTAATTTGTCGACTTTAACAGCAATTTTTACTTTAATCCAGGAACATTTCTTGCATGCCCCCGTGACAAATGAGATGTGAGAAACTGCTAAGAGTGCGTTTTTAATGGAGTGTTTGAGACCGCGCGGCATATGAGAGAAAAACCCTCCGCATCTCTCTGCTTTCGGTAGGTAGCGTATGAAAGCCGTGTGTTTACACACTATCCTGTCACAAAATGCGGCGTTTATATTTTTCAGGTCGTGTATACTTACCAAAAACAGGACAATCAACATGAATTGGAGCTGTGTATTTGTTTAAAAGGAGACGAGCGGCAAATCCAGATTTCACCATTTCCATATGCGGAAAGCTCTCGTGTGAAAAAGTTTCTGCTGCGCGCACGTGGGAGTCCAGCTGCACTTTCATAACGGGAAATGAAAGCAAAACCTTTTTGCAGCACATAAACACAAAACTGGCGACCTGTGTCTCCAAACAATTCTTCTTCTTCCACTTGTTTTAGCAACACAGCGTGACGCTTCCTTGCCGACTGAACCCTAACAATCTTCACAAACAATCTTCAAATGATCATGAATATTAATGAAGTTGCGCCGCATTCACAATAGAGCGTGCTGGTTGGTTCGAACTAAGTCTTTTTCATGAATTACTGCCGAACACTCAGAGACGTCACGATGTACTCGCTGGGACAGACGTCCACTCTGCATGCTGGAGTCCATGCATAGATCTCATCGGCGTGACGCTGCTTCAAAAATTAGTTTCAAACCGGAAGAACGAATTTGCTCGAAATAACGCAAAAACAACCAATTTTCTCTCTTTAGCAAAATGTATGTGTACTAATAGTGTTTATAGCACCGTGGGACAGAGATATGACTGTCAACAGCTCAAAAAATGTGTTTTGGTGTTTCGTGACCCTTTAAGCAGTATTCCAGCACTGTACGAATCAACCCAGACTCATTCTGAAAACGTACCTCTGAATACATTTCTGGAGACCGCAAAATATATCCTAGGAGGTTGCATTTTCACAAGAGGCTCAGATGCACACAAGAGGCTTCTGTGTACGCTTTGAGATCTCAAATTTCTCCCGAGAGTGCCATTTGTGCCTGCTGTTCTTGTGTAAATCTGTATGACCAACCAATTGACTGACCCACCCTCCTCCTAACCTAAACCCAACCAATTTTATTGATTGACCTGCCCACCCACTTCCCTAAACCCAACCAGCATTTTTTCAAAAGCAATCCAGAAAAAGAAAAGCCCTTGTCTGATTTTTAACACGTTTTACTTTATCCTCAGACTGTTATTTACTTTTATCGTACTTTTATTTACATTTATCGTAGCGTTTATTTTAGAAATGAAATGTAACCATACGTACCTCTGGCTACATAATTTGCAGTCTCCAGAAACGTATATGGGACTACATTTTCAGAATAAGCCTATGTTGGTTAGAATGACAAGCAATTTTCGAATAAATAAATACACACATACATACAGTAAATACTTCATTCATTCATTTTTCTTCAGCTTAGTTTCTTTATTCATCAGAAGTCGCCACAGCTGAATGAACCGCCAACTATTCCAGCATATGTTTTACACAGCGGATGCCCTTGCAGCTGCAACCCAGTATAGAGCAACATCTATACACACTCATTCACACGCATAATGTACAGCCAATTTAGTTTATTCAATGCACCTATAGCTCATGTCTTTGGACTGTGGGGGAAACTAGAGCACTCGGTGGAAACGCACTCAAACACTAGGAGAACATGCAAACTCCACACAGAAAAGCCAACTGGCCCAGGTGGGACTCAAACCAGCGACCTTCTTGTAACCACTGAGCCACCTTCTCGCCAATACTATACTCACATACAATATATTTACATATAATACATGTTTTTAGCTACATTTATACTTTATTCCTGTAACTTCTGCTATTTGTTATACTTTACTTTTTAAAAATATTAATTAAGTAACGTATAGTAAAGTATTTGAATATATAAGGCATATTATACTACAATACACCACAGTTTAATGTAGTAAAACCAAATGTTAACTACAGTATTCATTACAGATTACCAGTTCACAGGAGTTTATGCTATAGTATGATGTAGCAGTCAAATACTGTAAATACTACAATATTCATTCATTCAGTCATTCATTTTCTTGTTGGCTTAGTCCCTTTATTAATCTGGGGTCGCCACAGTGGAATGAAATGCCAACTTATCCAGCATATGTTTTACACAGCGGATACCCTTCCAGCTGCAACCCCCAATGGGAAACATCCAGACACTCTCATTCACACACATAAACTACGGACAAAATTGTGAACAACGGGAGAACATGCACACTCCACACAGATGCCAACTGACCCAGCCAATGCTCAAACCAGAAACCTTGTTACAGTGAGACAACAGTGCTACCCACTGCGCCACCGTGCTGCCCTTCAATGTCAACACTTTACTCTGAAATGCTTTAACACCGAGATTTTAACACTGATTTGCTGTGTACAGTTCCAAACCTGTGGTTATGAGTACAGTTTCATCCAATATGACCAATATGAATCAATCACTTGAATCCTGTTCAAGGGTTTTACTTGAACTGTAACCAGGATGAAGCTCCAGAGGGACAGAAAACAAGAAAACAAAGCTTTGTTTGAGATTTACAGCAAACCTTTTTACATTAATTTGAATCTTTATAACTAGCAGAAGATACTGGCGTGTGCAACACAGCTTGGGAAACAGTCGTGACTAGCTGGTTAGTTTTATTACTGTGGTAGTTAAGCGGTGAGTAAGATTGTATGGGAAAAGCACGGGTTTATTTCCAATCACATTTGTTCCTCTCACTGAGTGTTGGCAGTTGAAAACCGCCTCATACTCATATATTACTGTGTGGAGAGCTGGCCTGGCTTCAGTCTCAATGAATCTTGAAAACGACCGCACAACAGAACAGTTAGGCTTGTTTGACGCCTGTGCTTTGTTTGGTTTTGTTCTAAACCTCTATTCATTTTTAAAGACATGCCATCTCTCCTGGACAGATGGATGATGGAAAATTCCTCTTCTCTCTCTTTTTTTTTTAGAATCTTTGCGTATGTATATTGCAAAATGCCAGTTCACTAGACTGAATATTCTTCCTTTTGCTTTAAATTGGCTGTACACTTATCTCGTCAGAATAAAAGGCCTTGATTTATGAAACGTTCAATTATTCTGTATCTGTAACCCTGATCTCTACGGCTTTTAGTTTCCCTTTCATTTACTTACACATTCCTATTTACCGAACTTGTCAGTCAGCCATTTTGTGTAACTAATTCAGTGGAAAGTGTGTGAAGGCAAATATTCCCCATTCCAAATCTATAACACCGTCAGTACAGACCTCCTTCAACTGAATTCCAGGACTGTACATTGAAAGCAACAACACATATGCTAAAAAGTAAAAAAAAAAAAAAACAGTTTATCCCACACAACACATAACATCTGCTAGCTTGAGGCAGATGCCCAATATTGCTTACAGCTCAAGCATCCTAGTTTCAGTTTTTCCTCAAACGATTTGCTCATTTTCCCAAACTCATACTCTCAAAACAATTAACACAGCCATCTGGACATGTTGTTCATATGTTCGCAGTTGTTCATATGTTCTGATTTCAAATGACAAGTTCTGTACATTGGAACACTACTTCCTAAATGGGTCAAAACACTCTCAAACTTACCTAATGATGTATGGATTCACTCTGGGATTTAACACTTTTAACTCTTTGGATTGCAGTTACATTATTTCAACACAGGCTCATTCGGAAAACGTAGCCCTATATACATTTCTGGAGAGTGCAAATTGTGTAGCCAGAGCATTTCCTATTTTAAACAAACCCTGCGGGGCGGTATAATGCCATTTCTTTTTGCACTTAACAGCTGACCTCTGTGTGGATGGCTTTTCTGCTGTTACCAGTTGGTTGGTACCAGTGGCTTGCTGTGTACATCAATGGACTTGAGACGCTGAGTGGAGTTGACCATGATGGCAAGGTTTGAGTCCAGTGAAGAACGGTTGCAGAAAGCAGCTGAAACAAAAGCCAAAAAATAAAACAAACAAGTAAATAACTGGGTAAGAATGTGGTAAAATGTGGTAAAAATTAGGCCTTTATTTTTCTGGATTGCTTTTGAAAACACTGTCAGTTATGTTTTGGGAATTGAGTGGGTGGTGGTCAATCTTTGCTTTTGAAAACACTATTAGTTAGGGAGACGAGGATGGTGAGACGATTGGTCAGTCAGTTAGTCAGTCAGTCAACAGAGGCCTCTGGTGGATTTAAGTGAGAACTGCAGGCGTGAATGGTATTCGCAAGAGAAATTTGACATTTAAAAAAGCATACACAGCGGCCTCTGGAGGATTCGCAAAAACAAAAACTGCACCCCCCGGGACGTATTTGGCTCTCTCCAGAAATGTATATGTATGTACGTTTTCAGAGTGAGCTTGGGTTGCATTTAGTTGTTTTTTTTAGGTGTGGTAACATACTGTTGTACAACTTCTGGATTAATTTTCATGCCCCTTCACCCCCCACCCCCAACCACGCACACAGATGTATTGCTGTCATTATGAATGCAGTATTAAACACATTACTTGTGTTACACATAAATTGTCTATGTTATCATATTGTTACATAATGTTTTTTTAAGGATATAGTATCCTCACAATGGTATGTTTAATGTTTTGTCTTCATCTAACAAGAATAAAGAAACCAAAGCTTTGCAATGATGCAAAAAAAAAAAAAAAAAGTAAATGTAGGTAATGTATTTCTGGAGGGTGATGTAACAGTAATTTCACCTTAGTGCTCAAAGTGGTCAAATCTTACTTCCTGTTCCCCACATAAACTATTTTCTAAACTGTATTATTTTTGTAAGTGGGATTTTCTAAAGTGACTATTTCTGTTTGCCTTTCAATGTAAATAAAGCATAATCATAACAAAATAAAAATAGGAACAATCACAAAGTTTCCAGATGGCGGCGTTAATAGTTTTGAGAGTTTAGGTTTGGGAAAAACGGGCAAATCATTTGAAACTGAATCTGGGGTGTTTTGGCTGTTAGTGTGATCGGGCTCTTGCCTGAAGCAAGCAGATGTTACTGTATGTGTTGATTGGAATAAGATTTTTTTTTTTTTTTTTTTAAACATGTGATTTTGCATTTAATTTACTGGGATTCAGTTGAGGAGAGGTCTGTACCCACAATATTTAATATTTAAAGATTAATGTTGAAGTAGCAAACTTACAGTGCTCGGCATATATAAGTACACCCCTCATAAATCTGTCTTTTAAATGAATATTTTTTAATAGGAAGCTATACATTGTTATATTTGCGTATATACATTAGATTTGTCTGTACTGAAGCCAAACCTGGAGCTTATCTGACAAAGTAACCTACTGTGCTAAAAACTAGTACACCCAAATTTATGTTAAAGAAAAATATTAATTACAATTTTAAAAAAGAGAAAAAATCAAGAGAAGCATTTTTTTTAGGTTGTAATTTTTGCAATATTTTGCTTGAATTTAATTGTAATATTTTTCAATTTCTAAATATGTTTGTTGACTAAAATATTATTTTAATAAATATATCTGTTTAATTAATCAATTTTGTTTAAATGTACCATAATACATTGCCTATATTCACTGAGAAATGGATAAAAATATTCATTTTTTTGAAATGGAGTGTACTCAATTATGCTGAGCACTGTATCTGTGTGTGTTGCTACAGGAAAGCAACCATTCATTTGTGTTGTGTTTTATTTTTATTATTTATAGTCATTTATTCTTCATTTAATTTTTTTATTTAGTCGTGTGATCATTTACATAATTATCATTTTATTGATCATTAGCTAATGAATTGATTATTATTTGTCATTTGATTATGTTTTAATGACTATTTTCCAATAATTATTCATTCATTTATTCATTCATTTTCTTTTCGGCTTAGTCCCTTTATTAATCTGGGGTCGCCTCAGTGGAATGAACCGCCAACTTATCCAGCATATGTTTTACACAGAGGATGCCCTTCCAGCTGCAACCCATCTTATGGGGGAAACCGGAGCACCCGGAGGAAACCCACACAACCACGGGGAGAACATGCAAACTCCACAAAGATATGCCAGCTGACTCAGCCGAGGCTTAAACCAACAACCTTCTTGCTGTGAGGCAATCATGCTACCCACTACGCCACCGAGGCACCCTCTATTTTCTTATAATTATTGCTACTATCATTTCATCTTTCCATATTGTTATAATTTTATGACTGTGTGGATTCAAGTGACACTTGTTTTCAAGAGTAAAAGATTGGAGAATGCCTCCATTTCAATGTCTGTATTGTCTCTAGACAATGCTGTGAAGCAGTAATTTTCCAATGCTGTTGCTTGTGGTATAACACTTATTGCACTTCTCTTGGTCAAAGGAAGTCTGAGCATTGAGACATACAGATTATTCAATAAACTCTGCTCATTTCTTTATCATCATTACTTAGTACCCTGCTTCTGCTCTTCTTTGGCTTTCTCAGTCAACTCCTAGAGTATATTGATAGCCGATTGTTAATTCAGTTGAAAACAGGTTTAGGTATTGGGCGGCTCTGCTGACTTTCTGTCTTGAAACCCAAAGAATAGACATTTTCTGGCAGGATCTGGCGTTCTGGACTAGATCTTACTGATCTGGCACAGAGAGTGATCTAACAATTTAGATTCATTTTAATGTGATACCATTACACTATTACTTGAAGGTGCCATAGAATGAAAATCTGAATATTTACTTATTCACTTTACTTTATCCTAACTTGGGAATAGCCAAATAATAAAAGATCAGTAAGTGAAAATGATACAGTATACCATATGCCTCACATTCTCAAATAAATTCAAGAAGTCAATCGTGAAAAACAGGTCAATCAGAACAAAACACTAACTCTGACAACATGGGATAAATGATATGCGCTCCATAGGCATTTGATTGGCCACATCTCCTAATAAGGTCACATCAATGATAATTATTTATACGTTTTTCCAAGCACATAAAAGTCCTAAAAACTCCCGCTGACCCCAACTGCATGAGTTTTTTTTAATGTGACATAGACAGCTGAATAAGTGTTTATGCATCATGTCATATCACACAGTGAAATGACAGCAATAAACTTGCTGTGTACAACAATAAAGCATCTGTTTATGCAAATTCCTGCATGTGCTTTCATATTCATTAGAAAATACAGCTTTAAACACATCTCTGTCAGCCCCTTTTGTCAAGTATAATTATTATTTAGCCTAAATCCACAAATCAGGAGCAAATTTCCATTTTTGTTCTTTTCATTTCATTCATTAAACCTACCTGAATCTACCACTTCAATTCAAAATATGTAATTTAACAAAAGCATCTACAATTATTAAAATAACAAATATTATTTTTTGACAACTGAAATATGATTGTTTTGCAACTGTGTATTTTAGAGTACATCATGCTGTATGTGTGTGTGAACGTAAAGCATTGACAAGGGCTATGGTGGACAGAGCTCATTAATATTCAGGACCATTCCAAACATGCTCAAACCTGAGCTTTCATCCTAGGGGTAATTCAGGTGGTTGTGAATGAGCATATAAAATCATTTCTGGATAATTTTTGCACTTACCTAAGCCACATACATACTATGTAGTTATCAGTGAGCATATAACATATTGAATTAATGTAGTCTATGACACTTTTCATCCAGCAGTTAGAATAGATTTGACTCTGTCTACTGAAACAAACATTTTAGGGTTACCTTTGATATGTATATATATGTATAT
>CAIGQQ010000153.1:3527835-3544121 GCA_903798035.1 Danio albolineatus
ACGCTCTTCCGATCTTAGTGCAAGCTGCAAGGGCATGTATATCGGTCACCACTAATTTATTTTTTGTTAATTTTTGTTTCTTTAACTATCAGTAAAATAAGAATAATCTAACCCAGGCTCATTCTGAAAACATAGTCCCATGTACATTTCTGGAGGTTGCGAAATACGTCCCAGGAGGTACGTATTTTTGCACTTTTTGTTTTTTGCGAATCCACGGGAGGCTGCTGTGTATGCTTTTTAAAATCTAAAATGTCTCTCGTGAGTGCCGTTCATGCCTGCTGTTCTCGCATAATCCCACAAGAGGCCACTGTCGACTGACTGTTTGAATGAATGAATGACTGACTTACTGACTGACCAATCATCTGACCCACCCTTCTCCTTCCCTAAACCAAACCAAAATTTCATTGATTGACCCACCCACACACCTCCCTAAACGCAACCAACAATTTATTAAAAAAGCAATCCAGAAAAAAATGAAAGCGCTCGTCTCATTTTTACCACATTTTCAGATTTTACCACATCCTCACCTTGTTATTTACTGGTTTATTTAATTTTTTTGGATTCTGTGTTTGTCTTACCTGCTTTCTGGAACCACTCTTCACCGGACTCAAACCCTGTTGTCGTGGACAACTCCTCTCTTCGTCTCAAGTCCGCCAACGTACATGGCGAGCTAACGGGACAAACTGATTGCAGAGGGAAAGTTGTTAAAAAATTAAACGCAGCCATACGTACCTCTGACTTCATAATGTGCGGTCTCCAGAAACGTACATAGGACTACGTTTTCAGAATGAGCCTGTGCTGGAAAAATCATATAGGGTGGGTAAATGATTTTCATCTGAAATGCACTTTACTACTGTATGTAATATTGTGTATTGTGTTTTATTAAATCAGTCAAACTAAACACGTAGCTGTACACTCATGCTCAAAATATTTCCAAAATAACTGCAATATTTTCTGAGTAATGAGTAACAACCTGCCTTCCAGACTCTTTTATATTATTTATAATAAAAATATTATAAATTTTTTGCCAGTCTGGTCCAGGTGGAAGTAGCTGCTATGAAGCTTACAGATCTATAGCTATCTATAAACACAATCTATAGCTATTCATGCCTGAAGGCAAACTGCACCAAGTCCAGATGGTGTGTGACCATGAAACAGTTTCAGGATCAGGCTTCCCAAAGATGTTAATGATGTGAGAACACTTCCCAGCATGCTCCATGGCTCAATTCTGACATCCTCAACCTGAGCTACAGAACATACAGAGGTCAAAATTTGAAAACTGTTTATGAACTGGATTATTTAATGTAAACTTAATCAATCAAATATATGAAGGCACTTTCATTGTAGCTGATATGCAAGTAGAACTTTTTTGCATAATATTTTGTGGATTAGATAACAGCAATGATTCAACCAAATTTTTCAGGATGCTACAGCAGTCCAAAATAATAGGAAGTGTACTGTAGAGCCCTTCCTTTGATTGACTTCAGCAATTAGCGGTGGTGCTTTCTGCAGTGGTTCCATCTGTGGAATTGTAAAAGGACTAAAGTAACGTTATCAATGCAATGGTGTAAAATCTGTATCTTTTCACCTTTTACCACATATATCAACAGCAGAATAGAAAGGCAAAATTTGTGGGAGAGCAAGTTGTGGGATAGCAAGTAACCCTTCATAGCTTCTCCACAGGCTCCCATGTTTCTTGGCTCCGCCCACACTCATTACTGGTACTTAGACCACTAATCTGATCTTGTGTATGGTGTGTTGTGGTGTGTATCGGGGTAGGCCAAAGGTATGCGACTGTGCAAAGTCTACGCCAGACCCACCATGTGGACTTGAAGCAGAAGTATGATTTGGCCTTTAGAATGTTTTATTATCACTTCTTGACCATGTTACTAAAAGCCAAATCTGAGACATTCAAACTGACAACATAGGCTCATTCTGAAAACGTACCGCTATATACATTTCTGGAGATCGCAAACATGAAGTCACTTTTATTGTGGCTGATATGCAAGTAGGTAGCCAGATGAACTTATGGCTGCATTTCCTCTTTAAAATTAATACTACAGGCTGGTATGACGCCGTTCCTTTTTGCGCTTACCAGCTGACCGCCTACCTCAGTGTCCACAGCTTTTCCGCTGTTGCCAGTTTGTCCAGTGGCTCGCTGTGTACATTGGAGGATTTGACCTTGATGTCAGGGTTTGAGTCCGGTTAAGAACGGTGAGTGTGAAACTGTGGTAAAATCTGAAAACATGGTAAAAATCAGGCTGCCATGAGGGCTTTTTTTTCTGGACTGCTTTTCAAAACACTGTCGGTTGGGATGAGGAAACTGGATGGGGTGATCGGTCAGTCATTTGAGAAGACAAAAAAACTGCAAAAAAAAAAAAAAACTGACCTCCTGGGACATAATTTACTCTCTCCATAAATGTATATAGGATTACGTAATCAAATTGGCTTAATTTTCTCACAGTCCATTACTAGTCTCTCACATGCCATCACTAATCTATCAATAATCTTTCAAAGGACATCAATAATCTACTTCTCACAGGTCATCACTACTCCATCACCAGTCTCTCACAGACATCACCAATCTCTCACAGACCATCACTAGTCTCTCACAGGTCTCTCACGGAGATCACTAGTCTCTCACAGGTCTCACACAGAGATCACTAGTCTCTCACAGGTCTCACACAGAGATCACTAGTCTCTCACAGGGTGTCAGTCTTTCACAAGACATCACTAATCTTTCTCAGACATTACTAGTCTCATTTATCATTTATCTTTTAGACCTTCATTAGTCTCTTACAGAACATCTCTGAGATCACATCACTAATCTCTCCCAGCATATAACTTTTTGATTAGTTTTCCGAATTTGTGCTTTTTTTTCACTGTTTTCTTGTACTTTTTGTCTCTTCAGAGTATGTGTAACTCATGAAATATGCTTAAAGAACGGCTCATTAACTCCTTTAGGAAAAACTTCTAGGCTGTTAGAGATAGGTGTTTTAAAATCCATTGTACAGTGCATGTCTAGGATTTGATAATTCATAAGATGGCTGAAAGACTTCCTGAAAGCTTTGCCAGTTGCTTCATTAAACGGTACCATCCAATGAAAAAGTGTGAGAGAACATTCTCTGACATCGTCCTGGCACTGTGTTTCACACAATGCTTTACTACAGGTTCATTACTGTTGAGAGTCAAGAGATAGAGCTCATGCTCGGTCAGTGTTCTATCATCTAAATAAGACTGAGTGGACCCAAAGAGACCCACATTAGCATACGAATACATAATTAAGCAGCTGCATGAATATGTATCTCAGGTCCCCTGCAGAAAGCAGTGGTGTCTTACATGCCATTTGAATTTCGAGTCTCTCTTGTAGAGATGATTGGTTCTGCACTACAGCGATTGTCAACAACTCAATTTACCTGCTTTTGAATTAATTAAGACTCTTTACGTTGACTCAAAAGGCTATTCCAGTCAAATCACTAGGCCCCCTGGGCTCTGCTCCACCTTTCCCCCCACAGTGACAATCCCGTCATCATTCTTTGATGATTTGAGTCTTTCTCAAATGGTGTTACTTTTTTTGGAAGTCATCATGAAAAACTAGTTCACTTTAAAGCTTGTCTCACACAGTGTGATTTTTAGTAATCCTAAACAATTGTAGTTCGTCAGACTGCATGAATGTGATATGTCAAACTTTAAGATCTCAGTTGTCATAATGTCAGACTAAACAACAATCAAGACAAACATGGACATGTAAGAATAGTCATCCAGAGTATGACATCATTCATCCGTGACATATTCAATAACTCACATTCTAAATATTTACCTCACAGCAAACATTAACAATCTGTAGCATGACTTTAACTCACAATAAAACCAGAAGAAATGCTGTTTTGACATTTCTTTCGGTGGTTTGTAGCGCTGATTGTGTCATTAAATTATTGGTTTGACACTCATCATAGCTGCAGTCACACTGCACAGAAATCTTCTGACACTGCCAGAACATCATTGAAGGAAAAAATAGATAGCAACGGCCATTAAGCAGCCATCGGTAAACCAACAATCAAAGATCACACACTTTAGCCTAGGATTACAGGAATCATTTAGAATTTGTCAAATTTGTCTTTGATGACTAAATCGTGGCTGAAAGTGTGCATGTAAGCAGGACTTACATTAAAAAAGATTAAAAAAGATAATTATATATAAAAACAAAACAAAACAGAAAGCAGGAACAATAAGGCCAAAAATTAAACAAACAAGTAAATAAAAGTATGAGAATGTGGTGGCACTGTCACCTCACAAACAGAAGGTCATGCCGATATATTGTCTGATGAAAGCCAGCGCCAATATTTCATTGTTCCAGATTATAACTGTCAAAAAAGGGGAAATTCAGTAATTAAAAAGTTTGCATTTCTAACTGGTTCAGTTAGACTTAAACCATTTCTTGACATAGATTGTTTGCAACAATGGATGTTTTGATAACTGTTGTGTAGGCTATTGATTAGATTTCACACTGCCTCGATTATATTATGTGAGGGAAGGATTGTGTGGGCGCGCGACAGAGACATCGGTTCAGTTATGAGTGCATGCTGCATGGTCCGCCTATACCGGCTTCTCTGACTGCACGTTAAAACGGGTACTGTTTGAATTTTAGTTTTTGTTCAACGATGCACTTGTTTAGCCTACCTTTGACTGGACCGTTCTCACGGTAGAGCCGATTTAAGCAACTGTTCTGGGACATAAGAGCCTTTCCTGGAAAAAAAGGGACATCTGTTCACCCTTACTATTCAAAACTCTGACTGAGCTACAGCCACTCCGAGCCATAGTTTAGTGGCATCACTGTTTTTGAACAACAGTCAGCCGAAAGGAATACTTCACATTATCGACCTCCTTCTTTCACGGGGCCCAGGGGCTTCATCCCCACCTAGCCCTTATGCTAATCCGGCCCTGGCCATCACTATTCTATCACTAGTCTTTCACAGGACATTACTAGTTTTTCAAAGGTCATCACTAATCGTTCACAGACCATCACTAGTCTCTTACAGGTCTTTCACAGGTCATCACTATTCTCTCACGGGTCACTAGCACTGATTGCGTCATCAAATTTAATGCTCCTATTGGGTCTTCATTTGACTCTCATCATAGCTGAAGGCTGATTAAGCCTAGGGTTACAGGAATCATTTTGAAATTTTGTCAAATTTTGTCAAATTTGTTTCAGATTACTAAATTGTGGCTGAAATCGTGCAATGTAGGCAGGACTTTAAAGATAAAAAGATATTTTACAATGAAAAAAATAAACCCTTAAGAAGAATATACTTAATTGCAAATTGTATATGTCTTAAAGTATGCTTTATATTCAATTTCATAAGCCTTTATATTGTCTTTGAAATGTGGTAAAATGAAGAGAGTGCCAAATGTACTGACAAGCATAAATGCTAAACTATAAGACAGTTTATGGCAATAACTTCAATACACACAACATACTGTATGCACATACGCCATACCTGTCAACCCTCCTGTTTTTCTCGGGATTCTCTCATATTTAACAATTCTATCCCCGTAAAAGTTTTTTTCCCCTTATTTCTCTCGTATTTTTAATCTTTCTATGAAGGATGGCAATAAACATTAAAGAGCTTACCCTCCTCATATGCTCACCAGATAAAAATTAATTAAATAAACAAAATATATTATTCACATATGTGGGTGGCATGGCGATTTAGTGGTTAGCACTGTCACCATACAGCAAGAAGGTTGCTGGTTCTGCTGTGGTGAGCTCTGAACAGTATATACAATATATACATATTGTACATTCATTCAAGTTCCTTCAGCTTAGTCCCTTTATTCATTAGGTGTCACCACAGCGGATTGAACCGCCAACTTATCCAGCATATGTTTCACACAGCGGATGCCCTTCCAGCTGCAATTCAGTACTGGGAAACATCCATACACACATTCACTCACACACATACACTACGGCACAATTTAGTTTACTCAATTCACCTATAATTCTTATCTTTGGACTGTGGGGAAACCAGTCAAGCTTATGTTTTTTGGCTTATATTTTGTTTCGATCATCAATGTCAATGAACAGCACACAGCATCTTTTTCATCTGCTTCACGCCAGCTTTGTAAAGCTCTCTCTTTTAGAGATAATTATTTCAGAACTATGACAGAGATTGTCAACAGCTCAATTGTCCTCCTTCTGAATTAATTATGACTCTAGCTTGTTTGCTCGGTAATCTAGTAAGTCAATACCAGACAGTCCGAGCCAAATGCAGATTTCAGTGTTGTAAACAGCTGCCAACTTCATTTTACGCAAAGAGGACGTTTCATGGGAAAGAAAATACATGGCAGCACATTTTGATAATGAATGTCAATATATATTTTTAGATGTACTATAATAATATCAACTTTGAGTAATATATTTTGTCATATAATAAACAAAACACTATGCTGTAGTTGCTTGAGGGTATGCCATTTATTCTTCACGAGTAATGGGCATGTTCTCTGTAAGACTGCTCAACACTGATAACGTTTCTACAGGTTTAATGCCAATAAGGACTATGCATTTTGCATTTGCATTTGTTTGGCATTTATAATGCGCTTGAAATGAAAATTTGATGGGCCCTGTGGTTACTTTGAATGCGATGTTAGTTTCAGGCTACCACACGGTTTGAATATTTGACAATGTTTTGCTGCACAAAAAAGGATTTCAGACTCTGTGTGAAAAGAAAATCTCATCAGATACAATCGGTAGCGTTTTGACCTGTTTTGAAGCATAAAGGAAGATTAAAATTTAACAATCAGCTTTGTCTCTTTGATTTTTCCCCCATAAAGGTTAACAATTCAGCAGAAGGATAGGGTATGAAGAGGATGCACAATGCTTTCTTCATGCTTGCCTTTCTTCCTTGTCACACCGGTGTTGTCGTGCACAATATGTAGCCTTGCAGATGTATTAGGGTTAAAGATGATATTTTTAAGTTTCTCAATGCATGATTTCCATTGCCTTTGTGTATTGAAAAAAGAAAATCTTATCCCCTCCTTCAACAGCGCCTTTTGTAACCATAATTACAATTATGGTCGTCGCTGGAGTTGAAAGTTCAGCTATAGTTTTCAAGACGTGACATCTAATTACACAATCTAAGAAGGAGTCATCTCAACCCACAAAGTAATGACAGGCAGCGTCCCTGATGCTTTTCCCATTAACTGCATATTGCTCTGTCTGAAATACAATTCCCTGGTTATTTAGTAACCCCATAGTAACATTTCCATGAAAAACCAAAAAAAATCTTCTTTTTTCCATAAGAACTTGACATGACATTTAGCTCTTAATAATAGACTAAATGCATCTCATTATAAGAAAACAGCATTCACTGATTTCTTCTGAAAACTATTTAGAAGTTGTAAAGAAGTGGGTAATGACTACAGGATTGCACGACTCCTGTATAATTGTACAGTAATTACAAACGTACTTTATAACAGTTTGGAAAAAAAAAGTCTAACATTAGAAAACAGGCCAATTAAGTGACTAACGTTAATAATATTCTAAATCATCAGTTCAAAGAAACCCTTAATTCGTGAAAAGGAACAGCGTTCATTTGAACTTTGGAAGTCAGGCATGTCATAAGTTAGTTATGAGGTGTTTAAATTTGAGGGAAAAAAAAGTTTGACTTTTTTTATTAATATAACATTGAAGACATATCTGAGTAGGTGATCTTAGAGATACCAGACTGATATACAATCTTTACTTCGCAAGGGAAAGATCTAAAAAGATTATCCGAATTTAACATAGAAGCTTCTCACACGCAAGTTGTCTAGACAACCAAGACTATCTATTGTGCGCTACTGTGAACTGTATTTTGAGCTGCTCAAGTTACAGAGCATAATCACAGAGATCGATTTGAATGTGGATTGTATTGACAATGCTAAATTGCCCCCCTATTATGGATTTTTGAAAATTACCTTTCATGCAGTGTGTAACACAGCTCGGAGTGAATGAAAACATCCAGCAAAGTTTTAAGTCTGAAAGAGAACCATAACTTTTTCTTTTGAGATAAATATGGTCTATTGTCTAAAAGTATCAGGCTATGATTACTTGATAATGTTGTAGTCAAAAGCATTTATTCTTCACTTACATTATTAAAAAGTTTCATGTGTACAGTGCTCAGCATAAATAAGTACACCCTCCCAAATTTATCTTTTAAATTTTTCAAAGGAAGCTATGCAATATTATATTTGTGCATATACATTAGATTAGTCTGTACTGAAGCCAAATCTGGAGCTTGTCTGTCACGATCACCAACGATCTAAACACCATAGATCGCTGGAAAACACTCACATTCACATATAAATTTAACACACAAACACACAGTCATGGCTGAGTCTTGTAAGCTGTATAGTGAACACTATGAGACATTTTCCCTTGTCCTGCTTTCTGTGTTAGACCTTGCTTTGTTTTGTTTGATTATCCCTGTATGCCGCCTGCCTTTTGACCACTTGCCTGCTATTACGACTAAGACTCTGGATTGCCCATATACATCTGTCTGTTCCTGTTTTGACCACTGCTTGTTTGACTATCCTTTCTTAATAAACCCTGCACTTGGATCCGCACCCCTCTTGTCGGTGTTGCTCTCCTGTTACATTATTTAACAAAACAACTTATGATTACAGTCCAAAAACAACTACACCCGAATTTATATGTTATAGAAAAATATTAAATACAAAATTTAAAAAAAAGAGGAAAAATCAAGAGAAGCAAAAAAAGGTGAAATTGTAGGTTGTAATTTTTTTGCAGTATTTTGCTTGAATTTAATTGTATTATCTTTCAATTTCTAAATATGTTTGTTGACAAAAATATTTTAATATATATATATATATATCTTTTTAATAAATCAGTTTTGTTTAAATGCATCAAAATACATTGCCTATATTCGCTGAGAAATGGATGAAAATATAAATTTTCAAAATGGGGTGTACTCAATTATGCTGAGCGCTCTTTATGACAATGTTTTCAAAACAAATGAAAAGTTTCGTTGCAAAACGCGATAATTGTTGATCAAATTGTGTTTACACATATCCATAAAAACTGCCAAAAATCCCAACAACAATGCTGTTTTACGTATGCTAGGACAGTAGTTAGCAGTAGGACAGTAGGGAAGTGAAGATTAAGCATGTTGAACTAATCTGTAATAAGAATTTGCTGTGTGTATATGATGTGTCTCCATCCATACTCAACCATTGTTGTTTAAGACTATGGTTAATGAGATTCTATAGCACTCATGGAACATTTACATGGGGTGGGGTTTATTATTTGTTTTTATTTTCTTATACTTCAATTTTATTTCTGTTTATGTAAAGCACTTTGAATTGGCACTGTGTATGAAATGTGCTATATAAATAAACTTGCCTTGCCTTTCCTTGCCTTTAATTTTGGGGAGTGGTGTTGACAGCATTATAATAAGGACACCATTGTGTACAGCATCAAAGGCTATTATTGGGTCTAATATTTATGACTTTAACATCTCTACTGTTCTCCAGTTTGTCCAGTATTTTTCTCGACACTGAAGCCAAATTACTTGAAAATCTAAAAGGACTGAGATGGGTGGCAAATTGTTTTGCCTCCTAAATGTGAAAAGTAGTACACTAATGGGTGTGTAATTGTACATTCTTGAAAGACTGCAAGCTTTACAAACAGGTGTTATTACTGTCTTTTGTGCCCTTAGGAAACTCCCCTTATTGATGCACCTATTTATGTAATATGTCATTTGACCAGACATACACTGAGTGGTCGTAAGGACATTGCCAACATGTAATCACTTGTAATGTTTGTACTTCACTCATATGTATTTGTCAACTTATTGCACGTTGTTTTGGTTGTGTTGTCTCTTTTTCTTTTTTGATTGTGAAACAACCAATGGCCTGATTTAGTGCTGACATCTCTAGGACAAAATAATACCTAAAATACTAAACAATTCAAAGCACATGTGCAAGAAGTGCATACAGTATGTCGTACCACTGTTAGTAAAAAGTAATACTTTACTTGAAAATGGGGCCTCATACAAAACCTTTACTGTCATTTCCAGGCATGAATATAAAATAGATTTTTTGTATGCTTATGACAATTTTATCAGGTGTCATTAGCTTAGTTATGGTATTTTAAATGCAAAGGTGACGTTTTTAAACGCAAACGAGATGTTTTTGCCATAACAACTTAATTTGTCTCGACAACTTGACATTACCAAGACTATAAAACCTGTCAGACTCTTTGTCACAAGTTGTCATGAACATGATTGCCATAATGCCATTATACTTGTGTAATGAATTTGACAAAAATGTCATTAATATTTTTTACCGCAACTACAATAGTACAAATTGAATTTCATTAAAATGTTGTTAAATATTAATGAAATGATTACATTATTTGACAGGTCATTCAAACCTTTTTTGAAACATTTTAAAGACAAATCAATTTAGTTCCATAATTATATTTTTCTAATATTTAAAACACAATAATATAAGCCTTTTGACAAGTTTTGAGTACAGTAAGCCAGTTTAACAAAAATGTAAGGTAACACTTTATTTTGATGGTCCATTTGAGTATTAGTAGACTGTCTGCTTAATATATTTTTATACAGACACTCAACAGACATTTAACTGACTATAAGAATCTTTGCAAGTACATGTCAACTCACACTAACCCTAACCCTAACCCTGACCTAACAGTCTACTTATAATCTAATGAGAATTAGTTGGCATGTACTGTAGATGCAATGTAACTTAACTTTAACAAACGGACCGTCAAAATAAAGTGTGACCAAATGTAAAATTACAGGTATATTACTTAAAAGGTAACTTTTTAAAAATGTATATTATTGATTTCTTCAATTACAGGCACATTTATGCTCCATTCTTGTGTCTTTGTAAAGTTTAAATCTCTTAAAACGTGCACTACCTGATAAAAGTCTTGTCGTCTATCCAAGTTTTAGGAACAACAAATAATAACTTGACTTCTAGTTGATCATTTGGTATCAGAGGTGGCTTATATGAAAGGCAAAGGCCTCCAAATTACGCTTTGTCTGACTTTGCTTATGATAAACGTCTTGTCACTTAACATAATGTCCAATGTGCAGTGAGCATAAAGTCATGGTGCAGTGACAGAAGTATTAATATTGTGTATGACTCCCATGAGGAGGGCGCCACGGTGGCCTAGTGGGTAGCACGTTCGCCTCACAGCAAGAAGGTCGCTGGTTCGATCCCCGGCTGGGCCAGTTGGCATTTCTGTGTGGAGTTTGCATGTTCTCCCCGTGGTTGCGTGGGTTTCCTCCGGGTGCTCCGGTTTCCCCCACAGTCCAAAGACATGCGGTACAGGTGAATTGGGTAAGCTAAATTGTCCATAGTGTATGTGTGTGAATGAGAATGTGTGGATGTGTTTCCCAGAGATGGGTTGTGGCTGCAAGAGCATCCGCTGCATAAAACAAATGCCGGATAAGTTGGCGGTTCATTCCGCTGTGGCGACCTCGGATTAATAAAGGGACTAAGCCGAAAAGAAAATGAATGAATGAATGAATGAATGACTCCCATGAGCTTGGAGGACTGCATCCATACATCTCTGCAATGACTCAAGTAACTTAATAAAGTCATCTGGAATGGCAATGAAAGCAAGAAGGACTCCCAGAGTTCAACAAGATTATTTAGATATTGGATCTTCAATGTCTTCTCATTCATCTTTCCCCAGACATGCTCAATAATGTTTATGTCTGGTGACTGGGCTGGCCAATCCAATTTACCTTCTTTGCTTTCAGGGACTTTGATGTGGAGGCTGAAGAATGAGAAGGAGCGCTATCCTGATCAAGAATTTGCCCTCACATGTGGTTTGTAATGTAATGGGCAGCACAAATGTCTTGATACCAGACGCCCCCATACTGAATGTAACCCCAAACCATGATTTTTCCTTCATCAAACTTGACTGATTTTTGTAAGAATCTTGAGTCCATGTGGGTTCCAGTAGGTCTTCTGCAGTATTTGTGATGATTGTGATGCAGTTCAACAGATGATTTTTCAGAAAAATCTTCCTTCTGCCACTTTTCCAAATGATCAACTTGAAGTCAAGTAATTATTTGTTGCTCATACAACTGGGATCAATGACAATACTTTTGTCAGGTAGTGTAGCAAAAGAGATGCTTAATTTGGCAAACAACAACAACAACAACAAAAAAAAAACATCATTCATTACTTATTTCTCAATATACTTGTACTTAAATTCAAAATTTATATTCAGAGATTGGTATTAATGCTGTAAATGTAAGTCTTTATTTTTCTATTGCTAGTTGAGACAGTCAGGAGCATGTTAGGTTTAAAGTGCATTCTCTGACCAGAGATGTAAGGTTATTTTCCCCTCATCCTTCTGTAGTGGGTTGAGTAAATGAGAGGAGAAGTAAAGAGACAATTTAAAACTAATTTAATGGAGGTATTCCTCCTCCCTCCTCTCGCCGTGTCTCTCTCTAACTCATTCTCATGCAGTATTAACCAGACTCTTTCTTGCTCTAATCACTTTCTTCATCATAGCTGTGCTTTTGCTGTAGGCTCCCCAGTGAGGGGCCGGAACCCAAGCAGGCTCCCTGCGGTCTGCTGGGATAAATTTAGCTCCCAATACATCAGCGGCTATAGCCAGAAGCAGTGACAACTGACCGGACCGCTTTGCCAGAGCAATGTTGGATTGTTTCATCAATTAGCTATTGGCTAGTGCTGTGGTCATTAGGGAAAGTCCATAAAACACAGACACCCACCCTTTAGCTATGCAGATAAAGAGTAAAGTGGGTTGAAGGGGTGGAGAAATTAAACAGCTCTGTGAGAGCAAGTGAATTTGATTCGAGTCAAAATCATAGTGGCAGTATCCATAGGGAGAACTTTTGTAATATATTAAAACCACATATCCTGAAATTAATGCATATGCTTTACCAAGATGATGCACCACTGGTGATGAGTTGAATATTAAGCAGAGAATAAAGGGCGTGTTACCGCTAAAAGAATCATGCAAATTAGATACCGGTGCATAAAACCATTTGTGGTGTATAACAATTTGCAAGCACCCAGGCGCCACGGTGGCGTAGTGGTTAGCACATTCGCCTCACAGCAAGAAGGTCGCTGGTTCGAGCCCCAGCTGGGTCAGTTGGCATTTCTGTGTGGAGTTTGCATGTTCTCCCCGTGGTTGCGTGGGTTTCCTCCGGGTGCTCCGGTTTCCCCCACAAGTCCAAAGACATGTGGTATAGGTGAATTGGGTAGGCTAAATTGTCCGTAGAGTATGAGTGTGAATGTGTGTGTATGGATGTTTCCCAGAGATGGGTTGCGGCTGGAAGGGCATCCGCTGCGTAAAAATATGCTGGATAAGTTGGCGGTTGATTCCGCTGTGGCGACCCCGGATTAATAAAGAATTAATTTTCCGACAAGAAAATGAATAAATGAATGAATGATCAAATGAAAAAATTAGACTGTGGTGTGAGTGTCTTTTATTTATTCATTTTTATTTATTTTTTGGCCTTGCACTTCTTGTGGCAGTCTTAAAAATGTCAGCAGTCAATGAAGCAGTCAATATTTCAATGGCCGATATTCCATGGTTGTTTTGCAATTATTCAAAGGTGACCTGGACTCCCCAAGTACGGCCAATAATATCAGCATCATCATAACACTGAGCCTGACAGAAAGGGTACAAACTTTAACAGACACAAAGCATATGATCATCATGACAAACACATAAACTGTTGTAGCTCTGACTTTCAGTCGCCATTAGGAAAAGGTTTACATACTCTTGGATCCAGCAAGCACCCTGATCAAATGTAAAAAAATTACTGTAGTGAGTGCCTTTTATTTATTCATTTTTGATTATTGTTTTCCTCTTGCACTTATTGTGGCAGTCTTGAAAATGACTATGGCAAAATAATTTCTTAGCCTCCCCTCATCTCTTCACTATTATCATTAATTTTAAAACTTTTACTTTTGTTACCATTATAATTGTTACTATTGTTACTTGCCCTTCTGTTATCTCCTCATTATCATAATTATGAGTATTTCTATCATTGTCATTATTCAAGTTGCTGTTGTTGTAGTAATAGTAGCAGTCATTGTAGTAATAGTGATTGTTGTAGAAGTAGTATTAGTAGTGATTTTAGTAGTAGTTGTGGTTGTTAAAGAAGAAGTAATTGTTGCAGTAGTAGTTGTATTAGTAGTAGATGTTGAAGTAGTAGTCATCGTCATTGGTGTAGCAGTATCAGTAGTAGTAGATGTTGTAATAGTAGTAGTTGTAGTAGTAGTAGTAGTAGTAGTAGTATCAGTAGTAGTAGTAGTAGTCATTGTTGTAGTAGTATCAGAAGTAGTATACATTGTAGTAGTAGTCGTGGTTGTAGTAGCAGCAGAAGTAGTAGAAATAATAATTTCTGTTGTAGTAGTAGTAGTAGTGGTTGGTGCAATACTTATTGTATTTATTATTATTATTATTATTATTGTTGTTGTTGTTGTCAGTGATATTATTACTGCTGTCCTTTTTTAAATGTCATTATTACTATTATTACATTACTATTGTCACGTTTTACCACTGATTGACTTATATATGTACTGACCTGTCCACCCAGTTACCTTTCCACACATGCACCTGTCAGTACCTGACTGTATTGCTTTTGTTTTGTTTTTTTATCTGTTCTTTGTTGTTTTGTTTTCTTTGTAGGTGATCCGAAATTGTGTAGCTATAGCATATTGTAATAAAAAAAGAAAACAAAAGAAAGAAAGAAAATCACTACGGCAACACACATGATATAGATTGCACATATAATGCTGTCTGGTAATTAAACGACCATTAAATGGTGCTCAATGGTTAATGCTTTATTGATTATGGAATCATGTTTACTAAATCCTATGTCAAAGGTCCTGCTATACTCATGTCATTTGTTCTTTTGTCAGGGGTGAAAATAAGTTTCTCAACATATAATTGCTGTTAATATGTAAAGCACCTTGAATTTTTATCTAAACTTTGTTCTATGATGGATGACCCTATGTTATGCCATAAGATGACCATATGTCACGCCCGCCATGCACCTCCAGTTAAAACTGTGAACACACTTGTTGAATGATGGGGCACCGTTCTTGGCTCCTCAACACAACCCAAAAAGTAGATGCACACACCACCATATTAAATATGTTAAATGTATGGTTTAAGAACTATTTCAATGGCCAATATTTCATGGTTGTTTTGTAATTATTCAAAGGTGACCTGGACTCCCCAAGTAATAACATAAACGTCAGCATCATCATAACACTGAGATTGTCAGAAAGGGAACAAACTTTAACAGACAGAAAGCATCTGATCATCATGACAAACACATAAACTGTTGTAGCTCTGACTAACAGTCGCCATTAGGAAGAGGTTTACATAATCTTGGATCCAGCCCTTATCCATAGCAGATGGATGTCATCAGTAAGTCAAGAGTACAAGACTGATTCTTGCAAATACACAAGTAAATATCAACTATCTGCATTGATCCCATCGGCTACTCTGAACAACCACTCTCTGACCTACTTGAACCTGTACCTTTTCAACTATGGATACTCATGAATTATTATGGATGCTCACCAAACTCAAGCCATCCAACATCTTACACTGCAGCTATACCCCTTTGTGTTTGGCCAGAGGAGAACTGGTTACCCTGAGTAAGCCTGGTTTCTCCCAAGATTTGTTCTCCGATTTTGTCAATTGGTGGGGTTTTGGTTCCTTGCCACTGTCGCCTCTAACTTACTTGGCTGTGGCTGGTGGAGATGCTCTTCAGTGGATTGCCCCCCCCAACTCTGATATTTATATCAAACTGAACTGAATTAAACTGAACCAAACTTCAATAGTGACATTTGTATTAGATCAAACTGAATCAGTTTTAATTTAATCCTTGCCAGCATTTCACCACAACTTGTCTGCCTACCTGATATGCTGGAATGTGTCCACAATCTGAAATATTTTATGGCTTTAATTCTCTTTTCTTTATTTGTTCTAATCTGCTTTGACACAGTCTACATGGTAAAAGTGCAATACTGTGTGTATATGTGTGTGTGTATATATTTATTTATTCATTTTCTTTTCAGCTGGGTCCCTTTATTAATCCAGGGTCCCCAGAGCAGAATGAACCACCAACTTATCCAGCATTTTTGTTTTACACAGCAGATGCCCTTCCAGCCACAATCTTTGGGAAACATCCATATATTCTCATTCACACACACACACACACACACACACACACACACACACACACACACAC
>CAIGQQ010000153.1:3544131-3554360 GCA_903798035.1 Danio albolineatus
CACACACACACACACACACACACACACACACACACACACACACACACTACAGACAATTTGGCTTACCCAATTTTCCTGTACCACATGTCTTTGGACTGTGGGTGAAACCAGAGCACCCAGAGGAAACCCATGCGAACACTGGGAGAACTTGCAAACTCCACACAGAAATGCCAACTGACCCAGCCGAGGCTCAAACCAGCGACCTTCTTGCTGTGAGGTGACAGCACTACCTACTGTGCCACTGTGTCACCTGAAAGATGACTTGACTAGCTAAATCAAATCACATTATGTATCCCTTTACCAACACATTGGTGGACTGATTAAAGGAAATTAACTAGAAAGTATTTCCACGCTAAAAGAATAGACATACATTCAGAAACACAAACACATGGTGGGCATATCAAGTAGACCCTCCCCCATTTTTAAATAGACAAAATGCATTTTATTCATACCTCTGGCCTGCCAGCCAGAGCCATAGAGCTACTGCACAACCAACAGGACAGCTGCGGTCTGTAATAACAATAGTCTGTTTAACCAATGAGTGACAATTTTCAGCCACAGCTTTAGCATCTTAAAAACTTTCAGTTCAAGAGAGCATTTGATTGGTCAAAAGATCTAATGACGAAAGTGATGAAAGTGTAAATATTTATTTTAAATACTAATTTTGTCTTTTTATTTAAACCCTGGTGTATAGATAAAGTTACTACTATATATTTTTTAATGTCTATAAAATACTTGCAGTGTTCTCTGTCTCTTTTGGAAACATATTTTTACAGCTGGTGTTACTGTGTTTTCCCTTACTGGCATCCTCATACCGTATAAATGTCAGCTCTTGCTTACTTTGTGACCCGGCCTGTCACTACCGTGCAAGCTCAAATTAAGCTCCTTTCATGTCATAGACTTCTCTATCGTGGCTGAGACGAGACTTTGAACATCACAGCTCACTAGCAGGCATTTCTGGCTGTCGCCTAGTGCTTCATGCAGTGGATATGTACCCAACGACCAATGGCCAGCAGGGAGATGTAGTAAGGGACACAACCACCAGAGGACACTCTTACCACCTGCAAGCACGTGCGGCTCTAGATTCAGCAATTACCTCAATGTTTAGAAGCTTGTAATGGTGCACAAAAGAACTTGGGAGTTTAGTAAAGACCCAATGTCATTAAAGTGATATAAGAAAACACGGCTGTAATATATCAATGACTTTAGTCTATTTCTTGTCAGACTGTGCAATTTGATGCCAATGAGATCTTGGGTTTAAGCCAAAGCAGACTGTACTGCATCAACTGACTTTAATGTCAGACTGTACAACATCTTACAATTTACACGCTGTGACTAAGTCACAACTGACAACATTGACTGGACGTTTTGACACATTAAACTAAAATGGTACTGCACAAACCAAAGAAAGCCCTTGTGGTATTGGAAATGCTTTCTGTGTAAAAAAGAAAAAAAAATGTCAGAATGTCTGGATTCTGTTTTGACTGGGTGGGAAAAATGAAAATGTAGACTGACTGCTCTTTCTTTAGAGTGAGCATGAGATAGGAATTACTTTTGAAATGTGAAAGGCATGCTGAGTAATGACAGGGCATTTATGTTGCACATCAAACAGACAAGCTCATAACATATTTACTGAACATTTCTCTCTCTGGCTTACATGCACACCTACGTCAATGGCTGTACAATGGCTTGCGTCACATGGTGAAGTCACACTGTGGCCATGACCTAAAAATTTCTGATGCTGTCAGGAGTTCACTGGTGGTCATGTTTTATCATAAAGACAATTAAAAGTCTGCCAGTGAACATTTTGTGTAGCTCAGCATATTATTTTGTAATGATGCGCACAAATATTTTCCTTAAACATCATATTTTGTTTTTTTTATCTTGTGCATTCTATTCCTGGACCGTTGTTCTCTAAAACAGATGGGAGACGTAAAGTCGTTTTAAGATGGAAACAAAATCTTGTTAACCAACATTGGTTGATTAATAAATGACTTTATTTTGATGTTCACCTTATATCAGTCTGATAGCTTGTCTCTTTCACATGCAGACTTTTCTGAAAAATTACACGAGTTTTTGGGGGATTTGAGCATATTAAACTGTATTCAATGCTCTACTTAAAAAAAAATAAAAATAAAAAATAAAAAAATAAATATATATATATATATATATATATATATATATATATATATATATATATATATATGTATTATGAAACCATTAACCAATGGGCATTATGGGCACAGGCCCAGGGGCCTGTGCGCACCTGGGGCCCCTGCAATGGGGGAAAAATGCAGATTTTGGAGTGTTTATTTTGGCTATGTACAAATAGCGCACCTCGTTGGAATAAGCTAGTTGAATGACTCACGCCCATCACTGTTTGACAGAGACAAATCAAATCACTTTTATTGTCACATCATCAGCAGCACATGTGCTATGATGAGTGAAAAGCTTAGGTGCTGGCTGTAGACATTGTCCAAGTACAACAACAGTGCAAAATACAGACAGTGCAAATACAACGACAGTGCAAAAATGCAGACAGTGCAAAATACACACAGTGCAAAATACAACAACATACTCCCAAAAGGAAATAAAAACAATGTACAATTGCAATGTTGACAGCAATACGTATAAGACGATGAATATATAAATAGGTGTACACGTAGTTGTAGGCAGTATTGTTTTAACTATGGATTGAATAAAGTGCAGTGCATGCTACATGTTGATGATGTGTAGTGAGTGGTATGAAAAGAGTTTGTGTAAGGTGTGTTAAGAGTTCATCAGCCTGATAGTCAGTTGGAAGAAGCTTTCCTTCAGTCGGCTGGTGCGTGGTGCTGCGGAACCGTCTGCCTGAGGGTAGCAGAGAAAAAAGTCCATGGCTTGGGTGGCTGGAGTCGCTGATGATTCTCTTGGCTTTCCTCATGCACCGCCTGGTGTAGATGTCCTGGAGGGAGGGAAGCTCACCTCCTACTACGCGGCCAGCAGTTCGCACAATCCTTTGTAGACCTTTGCTATTGCTGCTGGTGCTGTTTCCGTACCAGGTGGTGATGCAGCCAGTCAGAATGCTCTCCACAGTGCAGGTGTAGAATGAGCGGAGGATGTGGGGGCTCATTCCAAATCTCCTGAGATGCCCGAGGAAGAAGAGGCATTGTTGTGACTTCCTCAGCACTGCGTCTGTGTGAGCAGTCCAGGTCAAATCCTCAGCGATGTGAACTTCAAGAAATTTGAAAGTGTTGACCCTCTCAACTGGTGTCCCGTTGATGGTGATGGGAGTGTGTTCTTTCTTCTCTCTCCTGAAATCCACCACCAGCTCTTCGGTTTTGCTGATGATGAGTGAGAGGTGGTTTTCCTGACACCATAGTGACAACATAAATAAAGAGCAATGGGTGACAGTAGCGTGAGTGGTGTAGCTCACAAAATGTATGGCAATATGTTTTGACGCGATCGATCATGAACCCGGTTCAAATCCAGCGTCTGATGAACACGTTCTTCTTCCCCCCCCACCCCATTTTAGATTTTGCCTACTCTTCATCACAAGTAAGACAAGCAGGAATCATTAATAAGTGAGGAAAAGCGTCTTATGTCAGCTTATGTCACATGTCCTTCAGTTGTTGAATGCTACTGGCTTCCTCCGTGTCTCATGACCAATCCTGTCAAATGCTATTGGCTCTCCCTTTGTCTCGTGACCAATAGAGTCACAATAATTTAGATCAATAATTGCGAACAGGAGCCAGATCATTTTCAGCTTCTGAAACATCATAAATCACTCTGTTCCTCACATAAAGACTTGAAAAGTAACACTACTTGTATGTATCACTTTTATATGGTTGATTTTAAAATAAATACATTTGACTGCACTTTTATTTGCCTGCTGTTTATTTATGTTGTTCAGAAGTGGGTATGTTTAGGGTTAGATGTGGGGTAAGGTCTCCAAAATATTTTAAAATTGAATGCATTTTTATGAAATAATTTGTATTTTATTGTGTTGTGTTATTGGCTGGTGTTATTGTGTTTTCCTTTACTGCATGAGTAGACTGTTAAGTTTGGATTTAAGTTCAATTTCTTTCTCATTAATGTACACAAAGTACATTAATATTGACAAAAACAGAGAATTGTTGACATTTTTGCAGATTTTTAAAAAAAGAAAAACTTAAGTATCACATGGTCCTAATTATTCAGATCCTTTGCAGAGTATTAAATAGATGCATCCCTTTGATCTAAAACAGCCATCAATCTTTTTGGGAAAGATGCAACAAGTTTTTCACACCTGAAATTTTGGGAATCTCTGCCATTGCTCCTTGCAGATCCTCTTCATTTCTCTCAGGTTGGATGGTAAACATTGGTGGACAGCCATTTTTAGTTTTCTATCTACACTAAAAGGGTGGAAAGAGGTCCATGTTAATACCTCAAGAGTACATATTAGTACCTAAAAACTACAAAAGTGTTCCTCTTAAAATTATTAAGAACTGATATATACTACCAATATGGACCCTTCAAGTACAAATGTATACCTTTTGAAAAGGTATTGCATACTTTTATTATTGAGAGTGTAGAGATGCTCAATTGGGTTTAAGTCAGCACTCTGGCTGGGCCATTCAAGAACAGTCACAGAGTTGGTGTGAAGCCATTTCTTCATTATTTTAGCTGTGTACTTTGGGTCATTGTCTTGTTAGAATGTAATCCAGCCCTGTCTGAGGTCCTGATGCTGCCACACCACCATGCTTCACTGTATTAGAAAGATAATGAGCTGTGCCTGGGTTTCTCCAGAGATACCGCTTAGAATTAAGGCCAAAAAGTTCTATATTAGTCTAATCAGACCAGAAGATCTTATTTCTCACCATCTTGGAGTCCTTCAAGTGTTGTTTTCTTTAGCAAACTCCATGTGGGCTTTCATGTGTCGGGCCACTTAATATAATTATTATATATGATTTATGATTTATTTGTCTTTCACGAAACATGTACGTTTCTGTCTTTTTCTGAAAGACAGTACTAAACGTAACATCTCATCTCATCTCATTTTCGTCCACTTTTCCGGGGCTGGGTCGCAGTAGCAGCAGCCTTAGGAGAGAATCCTAGACTTACCTTACCCCAGACACTTCCTCCAGCTCCTCCGGGGGGATTCTGAGGTGTTCCATGGCCAGCCGAGAGACATAGTCCCTCCAGCGTGTCCTGGGTCTTCCTCGAGGCCTCCTCACCTTAAGACATGTCTGGAACACCTCCTTAAGTAGACATCCAGGCGGCATCTGAAACAGATGCCCAAGCCACCTCAGCTGACTTCTCTCGATGTGGAGAAGCAGCGGCTCTACTCTGAGCTCCTCCCAGGTGACAAAGCTCCTCACCCTATAAGGGTGCCCCCTGCCACCCTGCGAAGGAAACTCATTTTGGCTGCTTGTATCCAAGATCTTTTCCTTTCGGTCATGACCCAAAGCTCATGACCATAGCTGTGAGTAGGAATGTGGATTGACTGGCAAATCGAGAGCTTTGCCTTTCACCTCAGCTCCTTCTTTACCACAACAGACTGATACATCAACTGCATTACTGCTGCACCAGCAGTTCACTTTCCTCACTCGTGAACAGAACCCCAAGATACTTCAAGGACTTTACTCCAACCTAGAGATGGCAAACCCCTAGTGCTGATTCTCATCCCAGGCATGTCACACTTGACAGCAAACTGCCCCAGTACATGCTGAAGGTCCATATTTGATGAAGCCAACTGAACAACATCGTCTGTGAATTATAGAGATGAAATCTTGTGGTCGCCGAACCAGACCCCCCAAGACTGCATTTTGAAATTCTGTCCATAAAAATTTTGTGGACTTGGAAAAGACATTTGACTGTGTCCCTTGTGGCATTCTGTGGAAGGTACTCTGGGAGAATGGGGTCAGAGACATTGTTGAGGGTTGTCTCATCCCTGTTTGAACAGAGTAGGAGTTTGGTTTGCATTGCCAGCAATAAGTCAGACTTGGGTCCAGTGCATGTTGGCCTCCGGCAGAACTGGCCTTGGTCCCTAATTCTATTCATAAATGTAATATATTATATAAAATTGGACATTTTTATCTCAGTTAAATGTTTTCACCTTCCAGCTCATAATGGCTTTGTAATGGTCTAAGTGAGGATCAGACCCCGGTCTGCGGTGTTGTTAGCAGTAGTTCTTAGTACATGAGCTAAGTCAGTGACTGGTGGCCCAAGAGCAGATTAGTTAGCCCACAATGTCTTTACTGAAGAAAATATTGGCAAAAAGCAGAGACAATATCTACAGCAAGGGTTGAAAAAGTATAACACAAATATTAGAGCCGAGCTTCCCAAAATACATACAAAACAAAATAGACACGAGGGTCTCAGAACAATCAAATAACAATTTAGCAAGCAAAGATCATGAGAATAACTTAACTGGAACACTGGACGAGGCAGCTAGAGGTAGGGTTCAGGACTGAACACTGAGCAGGAAACAAAGCAATCTTATATAGAGCAGAGAACAGGTGGTGGTGATTAGGCTGATAGTAGGGGAGTTTAAAGCAACAAGAGTCACCACCGCCATCTAATGTTGAGGAGTATAGAGCAATATTACTGCGCCCCCTGGTGGCTTGGAGAACGTGATAGGGTGCTGAGATATTACAGCCTTGTCTTTAGTTTTGTTTGAGTTCCTCAATTGTCCTCAGGGTGAAAATATGCATCACACAATCATACAGTCACTGCTGTAAAAGGTTACAATTATACAGAAGATGCTGGAAAACTGAATAATCTGCATGACACTGAGGATTCGTCTGAAGAACAGCAGCAGTTTAGCTGGTCAAAACTAGCAAGAGACCATCCCAAAGCAAAAACAGCCCTGTTATATCATTAGGTAACTACAGGAGGTCTAAACAATCTAAACCATCATCTGTCTGAAATAGAAAATGCAGAAATGCATCTCTTCTTACCAGATGTATAAATACAATAGAAGGATGGAAAAAGAATGACCAGAAGAGGGTATTTCAAAAACAAAGACTTGATACAATCCTCTTGGACAATGCAGTTTCGTTTGTACATCATTTACAACCCCATCCCCCTTCTACCTTTCATGTCCTGTTACCTCTCCTCTGCCCCATGCCTGAACCTACTTTCACATCCCGTTTGTAGACTGATGCATGATGCTCAACAGCTCAACAACAATTTGCTGTTAGTCGACACATGGTCTCAAATGGCCTTTATCCCTTTGCATTCACAATGTCATCGCATGGCATAATTTATGTGTCCCGTCACCTCTTGTGTGTGTACAGTGCCTCTGAGCTGCTGCTGGACAGGATGGGTTTTTGCATCTGACAGCACGAGCTATTTGAAGTGGATGATTGATGCCTGCCGGCAGTCGCTGTTTTGTGAGCCGGGCAGGAGAGGGTGATATTTTCTGAAAAGCACACGCTGGTATGATTTGAATCTATAAGGGGCTGTGATGTTGCTTCAGAGACCCACTGCAGTGCGAGACCGATTATACACTGTCATTACGTGCTCTCGTTTCCATGTGCTCAAACGCTCTCACTCATGCTTCTGAACATAAGAGTCTCTGTTTTGCATACTATGCTTTAATGCAAAGGATCAAACTCACTTAGTATTGCAGATATGGATGTCACTTTGTTCTGTAAAGTGGTAAGGATTGTGGTGCCGGAATGAGATTGAAGAGTGGATGGTGGGTGGGGTGATGGTTGTGACCTCATGAAAGGAAAGACAGACTCTCATGAATATGAATTAGACAGTGCTCAAATATTTGCAACAAAGGCTCGGTGGATATATATGAGCGTGCTGCTACATTTCTTCAAAACCTGAAATGTATTGCCCTGGATACAATTTGCTACACCTATCAAGTAACGGATCCACCAGAAGCACTATAAGAAGAATTAGATATTTTTTTCTCTACTGCAGAGGCAGGTTTATCCAGCAGACTATCATGAAAAGAACAAAAAAGTGCTTGGAGGAGGAAAACCTCACACCCATTTCTGGTCTGTAGCATGATGTTCAACCCCAGAGGCACATTAGCAGCTGATACAATAGGCTGCAGTCCTTGACAATGTGCTTGCATCCTAAAGCAGAAAAAGACTGTTTTGAATTTTGCTAGGAGTACAGCAACAAGAACTGAAAGGGCTATATTGGTGCCGTGACCCGGGGTGTCTTTTTTTTTTAAACAATCGTTTCTAAGATAGCAAGCTTTATTGTTACATAATTTGTGTTTCTTTAGTTCATCATTTCAGTGAACATTCACAAACAGCATTGCAGTCTTTTGTGGTTGGAACTAGACCTTAAATGGTTAGCTTCATAGTTCCTGGCTGTGATCTTTTTCGAGTTGTTTCCCTGTGTTTTATTCCTTTCAAACACTTCACTATCCACTTGTAATTATTTTATGTCATTTGCTCCCATTCTTCTACTATTGAAGAAAGATTATTTTTATGGTTTACAATCAGAAATAATCTGTTACATTTTCAACATTTGGGAATATATATACTGCATATATATAGCACATCATTAAAAATCTGTATTAATCAAAAAAAAAAAAAAAAACTTGATTGAACGTTGGATAATTAATCAATGTGAAGAGTGCTCAACAAAGTTCATAGATGTTCACAATGACCCCTTCCAGACACTCGAGGGACTTCAACCCGAAAGTTGTGGTATTCTTTTTGAATCACCCTGTACACTATATATATATATTGTAAATGTAAAACTGTAACTGCAAAACTGTATATCTAAACTGTATATGTAGCATTTCTGCAATGTTCTGAGTATAAAAGTTATTTCATTTCTGAAACCAAATGTAATATATGGATACATCATGGCATGGTCATATATCTGAGTTATATATGCGATTAGGCTACATGTTATAGTGAATCGGTTTGTGTTTCAATTACAATAGTAGAATAATATGGAATATTCTCAATAATAATTGTAAAAGAAAGTAAATGTCTATAAATTTTTTAGGAAAAAGACCTATGTATAGGCAAACAAGAAAACAAATAGTTTATTACTCATATAAAACATATTGGATAAAAAATAAATGCATGAATGAAGGAAAATGAATGAATGAATTTCACAACGATCCACAGTGTCATGAAACTATGCCTGTTACTGCGTTTTTTTTTTTTTTTTAAAGAAAAATATCTCTTATGTTTTACTCAACTTTGAGTAAAATATGGATATTGGGTTATAAATAAATGAACAATATAACTGAGTGGTTGAGTTGAAATGGGTGATGCAGAGTGTATTTTTAAAGCTTGATTGTGTTTATGGGGTGCAAATCAATGTGTGCTCGTGCTTCATTTCTGAAAAAGCATGCTATTTTTTCATATATCTTACTTTGATTATATCCAGCTACTCTGCTAACATGAAAACGACTGTCATATTTCCTAGTTACTCCAAAAGCCTGCCCTCAAGAGGCTCTCATTGGTCAGCTAAAATAATGTGCTGAGATTCTCGGATCGGCTCCATGTAACAGGGAAGTGTCCTGCTATAACATTACAGCACATCTGGCCATGCCCCTTTGCTGTGTGCTTGTAGCCTGAAGGGTTTATGACATCATTAACCAGAATATTTTTTTTTGTAGTCCTAAAACTCCATTCGCTGTAGGCTTTGCTAAGCTAACTCTGTAAAAGCCAATGTCTCCCTTCACATTGCACTTTGAGAGTATTACGTTCAGAGATGTTGTTTATGTTCACACAGCTACATTACACATCAACTAAAGTTTACAATATGATATCGTAGTGGACCACCCCTTTGAAATAGCCCACCATTTTTAAGTAAAACATTTAAAAATATAAATCATAAAAAGTCTTGTTTTGTTCAGATTTTTTTCTATTTAAGGAGTATTACAGAAAAGCCATGAGCACCACATATCCACAACATGAGTTTCATATTAAAATGACATGTGAAACAAGAAACATTTTAATGTGAAATCTGGACTTCAACTCCTCATATCCACAAATATATACAGTATATAACATTTAGCTACCTCAGTGGACAAATATTGTGAATGGAGACATATTTGTCTGCATTTTTGTTTGCGGCCTCACTGGAATGTGTAGTTATTTGTGAAAAAACAAAATGTTGGTGGAAAGCGACATATTGTAGAGTCCATCCTTTTCCTGCCATGAATAACAAACAAATAGCAAACCATTCCAACACAGGATCACTTGTTATTATAACTGTCACGGTTGCAGCTTTGTGCTCTCTCCGGATTGTCTGTTTTCACGTGGGGTTGTCTTGTT
>CAIGQQ010000153.1:3592568-3608962 GCA_903798035.1 Danio albolineatus
ATATATATATATATATATATATATATATATATATATATATATATATAGTTGAAGTCAGAATTATTAGCTCCCATATGACCTTAAAATGATTTGAAAAAAAAATTAAAAACTGCTTTTATTCTAGCCAAAATCAAACAAATAAGACTTTCTCCAGAAGAAACAATATTATCAGACATATACTGTGAGAATTATATATATATAGTAGTGTATCTAAGCTTGTTTTAACCCTCTGTGGCATGAATTTTTGTTTTAGGAGAGAAAGAAATATATATTTCACCTTCATTTTTGGGTGCTTGGGGTTCACTTATAATAATTCAATCAAAAAATGTGCTCCCCCTTAGCCCCCCACTAGATTTTGATTTGTTGCCTCAGGGCAACAACGTGCAGATAGGGCACTAAACCATCAAGGTTTTCTGTATATTATTATATGTAAAACGTAGTACAAAAATCTATAAATACATTAAAGAAAGTGTTCATTTAGCATAGACAAGTGTGACTCTAATTCTGAAAATATGAGAGGCAGGAAAAGTAAATGAGCTTTCTGTAAAACAAGCAGCTATGCGTCAGCAGATCATAATGCAAAATGTAGCCTATATACTGTATGGATTATAAAATCATTCTGCGGCACCCAGAAGAGACATAAGGTCTGTAATGTATATTTTGTAAATCTAACATGTCAGTTGTGAAATTTGCAGACTGTGTTTCTAATGAGGCAACAAACACATGTACAGCCCTTAGAATAACTGTTAAATGCACAGTTATGCATTGTGTCATATCACTCAGCTTACTGTGCTTTTTCTTGAGTGAAAATTTATAAATGACTCTGTAAAACCTCTCCCTAATGTGGAAAACATGAATTTTCATTGTTCAACCCTATCAAATGTTTTATCTGTGTAACACTATCAAAAGGCGCTATAATGTTTTATGGAATATGCCAAGTTGAAAAGACTGTGTGTATTATTGCAAGTCTACCTTTGATGAAACCAGTTTGATCTGGATGTATCATGGACGGTGTAACCTCTTGCAATCTATGGGCAGCATTGATCAAAGAGATAGGACAATAGCTTGATGGTAATGATGGATCTTTATTGGGTTTTAGCAGAATTGTGGCTGTGTTTATATTAGCTTGAATTTGTATGTTTTTGTGTATTTTTTGTGATTCACTTAACATCATGATGAGTAGTGGTTATATAGTGCACCAAAAGTGTTTGTAATACCTTATTTTTTAAAGAGTTGATACATTTTTAAACCAAATTTTAGGATTTGGTTATTTTTTTAATACATGCAATGGCAGATATTGTTGCTTTTTTCACATGATTTGATTTGCCAGATAATTACCTGATTTATTAAAATGCTGTAGTTCTACTTGAGCCTACAGTATAAATACAAAAATTGGAATGTATATTGATTATTACATTTATTTCAGCTTATTAATGGGTTTCTGATTGGAAAAAGAATACATGGGCTAACATATTTGACCACAAATCTGATTTCTGAAATATGGTTGCATTATTCTCTTCAAACAGGAGCTTTCATGTAGCACAGCTGCTGTTTTTCATAAAATTATTATTATTGTGCTTTTTAGAATTGTATTCTATTTAAAGGAACATGCATGTGTTGGATAATAGGTCTTTTTATGTGAGCAAGTCCTGAAATTTTGGATCACAAGTGGTCCAAAGTGGACAAAAGAGACATGTTTAAATGCCACATGTGAATGCTAATGAGCCTTCTTTATTCACTTGTGATTGAAATTACAAAAATGCATCTTAATACCAGGTGTGAACAGGGCCCTAGATAATTCTGGATCTACAGTGAAATCATTCCAAGGCATGAGGGGCTTTTCTTGCAATTAATGCTAAATTGCTCAAATCTATTATGAAAACCAAATTAGTAGTGCATGCATTGCGAAAAGGTTCATAGTGGTTAGGAAAGTGCTTTCTCTAGGATAAAAGTGTAGAAAGGCACAAGTAGAAGATGGTACAAAAACATATCTATGGTTTTAGCTATCCTCTGAGTACTATTGTGAGGATCATTAAGCAATGAAAAGCATATGGCCCTACCAACACATTGCCTGGAACAGGCTGTCTGCTCAAACTTGATGACTGAGCCAGGAGGACATTGATCAGAGAAGCTACCAAGAGGCCGAAGGCAAGTATTATTGAATTACTTACAAGGCTTTATGGCTGGGACTGGTCGGTCTGTGACTGCATTGTCAGCTCAACTGTAAGGCACGGTGGCAAGAGAGAATTTTTCTAATAATGTGCCACTCTAATTCTCATTAACACCATTCAAAAACATATCTGAAAGACTTTGATGCCACTGTAACTGGCAAAAAAGTACTGATGAGATAAATATAATCCTGTCTGGTCTGAACATTAAACACCTCAAAAAACTATATATGTGGTTTATTTAGTAATTGTTAGTTTTAATGCAGTGGCAACCTCCCTCTCTCCCTTGTGAATCTAATACAGATGTAAATTAAACTGCAATTCATTTAAACTTCGCTAGTCTTGGCTCCATAATAGAGCACATTTCTAATGAGCCCAATGTTATGATAGCCAACTTTACAGCAGAAAAAAAGGTGTTTATAGCCTGGTACAAAGAATGATTTTGGCTCATTTAGCTAATATTACCCTTCATGACAACTTTGAGGGGTGATTTTTTTTATAACTCATCCATTTAGTTTATATTAAGTTATAATAAGTCTGCATAATTAAGGGCATGGCTGCTTGAGTGACAGCTAGGTCTTGCTGGTTGCTGTCACTCTCAGCTGATTCTGGTTGATTAGGTGCTGATCTTTGCATTTACATCATATTTTTGTTTAGTTTATAAGGCTTTACACATTCAACTGCTTTTTGGAATTATTTCTTACAATTATCAGATAATATGGCATGCTGTGCGTACTTAATTGTGCTCACAAACCATTTACATGGCCTCCATTTCCCAGGTGAGTGAAATTCTATACCTATATACCATATCTATGAATGTATTTATTTTATTTAAGATCTTTAGAACTGTAATGCACTCCAGAATCTGATAGATTGATTAGCTGTAATCATAAATCGCCTTGCATATACTGTACTAACACAGACTATATCTGAAGTGTTTGGAAGTAATTCTCACTTTCGACCTGTAAAAAAAACACCATAAGAACAATGTTTAGTGGCTCAATGTATTACAACAGTGTTTCTAAAAGACTAAACATTTTATTGATATAGCATACAACCAAACACAACAGGTCAGAACACATTATCTCCTAAAGAAAAGCCTGTCTAAGTAAAATGCTAACAGGTGTCTGTAGCTCCACTCACACTCCGCCTCTTTGTCCTTTTTTGGTTACCCTCGGTTGAAGCAATGACGTGCGAAGAAAATGTAGACAGTTGGTCACGCCCACTTGTTGTTTCTTTTGCGCTCTTCAGAAACCTATGGGTGGCATCACGGATACTACATCCATATCTTTTACAGTCTGGTTTTAATTTAAAAAAATCTGATAATACTGAATTTGTACTTATTGGTTGTGCATTGCCTGTTTATTCAAGTGTTAATGTTTATATTAATACTGATTTTTATGTACAATGATCATATAACTCAATCCAAAGACACTGCATATTTTTTTTTCTATGTCACATTATGTTAAGAGATTTCATAAAGCTATTTTTAATTAATCATGTTTAAATTATTTCAATTCAATTCATCTTTATTTCTATAGCGCTTTTACAATGTAAATTGTGTCAAAGCAACTTAAAACAGAAGATTATAGTAAATGGAAACAGTGTCAGTCCAGTTTTCAGAGTTTAAGTTCAGTTTAGTTCAGTTCGGTGTGGTTTAATTTTCACTACTAAAACTCCTGAAGAGTAATCCATCGATACACAGCTCCACAAGTCCTAAAACATGCAAGCCAGTAACGACAGCGGTGAGGAACAAACTTCACCAATTGACGAAAGTGAAGGAAAAAAAAAACCTAGAGATAAATTAGGCTCAGTTGGGCACGACCATTTCTGCTCTGGCCAAACTTCTTGTGCAGAGCTGCGGTCTAGGCATCAGGGACTGAAGAACAAGGGACGTCCATCGTGGAGAAGCTGCAGGTGGGAGAGGTCAGCGGTTGGTGTACAAACTGTTCCTTCAGGAGCAATGAGAAGACTCGTCTATCACTGGGGTCTTACAGGAATCAGTCTCATGCTCTCCACTCCTCCATGAACACCACAGCAGCTGCTCAGGATATAATATGTTTAAATTAATCAGGTTCAATTAAGACAATATTTAATTTATGTGTAATTTCCTGTCAGTGACTCAAATAACCATCTGTGTTGCCAAACCTTTCTGTCTCCAAAATGTGTGTATGCATAGATAAGAGTTTTGTGTAGGACGTGTAGTTTTCATGTCTGGTTTTAGCTGTACAGGAAAGTTATCAATAAAGGGCCATGGAGGTCATTTTCCTTTCATTTAACAATGATCATAAAAATACAATCGGATACACTCCAAAGCGAAATTTTTATAAACTAATTTCGAGAGGATCACGTGCCGATGGTTACTTGCGGCCGGTCCTGGATTATCCAATTCATGATTCACCCATCAGATAATTACTATGCCACTATAAATAATCTAAGTTCCATATCACAGCCATCTTCGTCTCGAAGAATCCCCCACTTCCACCCCTACTCCTCCTGCCTACCTAGATGTGTGGCATGGTGGCCCAGTGGTTCACACTGTTGCCTCACAGCAAGAATGGGCTCGAGGATCTTATGAGCTCAAGGCTCTCTCCCGGGACAGCATGTTAAAGAGCCCCTATTATGGATTTTTGAAAATGAGATTGCATGCAGTGTGTAACACAGCTCTAAGTGAAATGAAATGTCCAGCTGAGACTTAAATCTGAAAGTGCACAGTGTTTAAAACTATTCATTAATCTATAAAAGAGTCGACTCATAGTTCCTCAAACGAATCGCCGTGCTTATGAGTCTTTAGCCATTTCGGCATGACGTGAACACAATACATAAGCTCCACACATTTGTGCGGCCACAGCCCCGGAAGATTAGAAACCCCCAACCCCGCCCACAAACAACAGCGGTGAGCAAAAGTTGCCAGATTGGGCGGTTTTGAATTTGAGAGTGCAGGTAAGAACCTTTTGGATAGGGTTTGGACTGGAATCAGTCAGCTACATCTGGCAACACAGAGAAGAGCACTGTGCTCAGCTGGATATTATTGTAAGTGTGCAGATGAACCAGAGATGAGACTGTGAAGAGTCAATGGTTGAGGTTTATTTCTGCAGAAATGCCTCAGCATTATAGCCCAGCCTTGTGCTGTGTTCCCTCTGAGGAGTGCTTCTGAAATCTACACGCTTACAACGAGGGATTTGTCAACCGTTTGTTAAACAAAGGATCAGAAAAGATGTATGCAGGGGCGGACTGGTCATAGGTAGCGGGACATTTCCCGGTGGCCTGACGGTGAATCTGGCCTGCTATGCAACAAGTGTGAGTGCGTGCGATTAAAACGGTTGCCTCATTGTTTTTTCTAGCTTTCAAATGATGCATTAATTGTGTTTTGTAACTTGTAACCATTTGTAGTGCATCTGCACATCTGGTTAACTTGTATTCTCATATCCCGTCTAAAAGCACGTTGTAAACGAGACGCGTGCCGCTTTGTTTACGGATTAAAATGCGTTTCATCTTCCTCTGCTGTTTGTCGTTGCCATGGCTACATCAGCTCTGCGGTGGTCCTGTTTCATAATGGTTTAGCTTTTGCTGCTGTGTGCATTAATACTGAATGTGTGTCACTGTTTTTACTTCTGTTTAAGAATAGGGTAATACGCTGGGAGACCGGGGGGTTAGTTTCAGGGGTGAGGTCTGAAATACAGGCGACTCCCAATAAAAAAGAGTGTTGGCAGATATGCTCACGCACACACTATGACTACTTCAATACTGATAAGCCGTGGTCAGAATCAGAATCAGAAAGAGCTTTATTGCCAGGTATGTTCACACATACGAGGAATTTGTTTTCGTGACAGAGCTTCTACAGTGCAACAGAATTACAGAGACAGGACAAAAAACAGATAATAAATATATTCAAAAAATAGAAGTAAGTGTTAAATGCAAATATACAGATTTGCACACCAAAATCGCGCGAGTGATCTAAAGTGGTCTCATATCTTACTGCAGTATCCCGTGGGAAAGCAGAACATGGACCAACACAAGACGCACATGACTAGCAGGGGGCAGTTATGTAACATAGTGAACATGTACGGCAAGCAGCCAGTCACGTGAGCAAAAGCAGAGAGGTGTGACTCTCCGCTAAACATTCCTCCGAGCAGGTCATGCAGACCGGCTAAAGCAAGCGCTCCATTCCATTTATGCTCGCCGGTAAACCAATATAGCTCAGATCCCAGCAGACATAAAATTTCTCTAGTAGGCTAACTATGTTTTTGCTGCCTAAATTTAAAACACTTAGATCAAATGAGTTTGTTTCAAAGCAGCATTCTTTCTTGTGCTTTTTTTTTCTTTCAGTACAGTGTTTAAATAATATTTAATAGGCCTACATCAACTGTGTATTTTATAGCCTATTTATTTAGACAGTGTGTGTTATACTATAGTTTAATTGACTGTTACCAAATTTTAAACTATGGAGCTCTGAGCATAATTCGAATTACAAATTCGCTTCCACGACCACGTCTTATTAATGCATATACTTGTTGTAATTAATGTTATACTTTAGTAATTAATTCTGAAATAGAATAATTAGTTCCTGAAATACTTCTACTAAATCTATGAAACAAAAAAAAATAACTTACAAATCAATTTATGGAATTTAAGCCTGCATAAGCAACAGAACACGTACAGGTAGGAAATTCAAATCGAATAGATTCTAAAAATAATTTTTAATTAAAGTCATAATATTTATTTAAATTATTAATATTTAATATTAGGTTAAATTATTAATATTAAATTATAATTATTAAATTATTTATTTAAAAATTATTTAATATTTAAATTATTAATGTATACATTATTAATATATAATATTTATTAATATTAATAATATTTATTTAAATTATTAAAAATCTAGCTTAAAGAGAACTATTTTAAACACCTGCTGTAAATTTGTCTGCAAGTCATCAGGAATCCGTAGCTCGCACCCAAACAACAGACATGCGAAGCGTGTGTATCCTACAGTACGGCTGGTGAATGCGCTATTTAAAAAAGCAAAGCATATAGCATATATAACCAACAAACCAACTTTTTTTCCATTTGGAAAATTTAAGTTATTATTAGATCTTATAAAAGATCCATTTTTAAAATGTTTGCATGATGACTCCACACCAAGGCGTTCACTTAATAAACTATGTCTATGCAAATTAATGCAATACTATATGTAAAAAAAACGAAATTATTATATACCAGTAGCCTATAGCCTACAGTATATACGTAAATCAACATATTGCCTTGTTGTTTCTTTACGTGCAGGACGCACATTGTTACGCGAGTGACAGAGAAAAGGAAAGCACAGAAAGTCTAAGATAAAATAAAGTGTTTAAATCACAATTCTTAAACAATGACTTATGTTAAAATGTTAACAGAGATTTGTGATTATTACACAATTACAGCAGAGCAATTAAAAACATACTTTCCGTGGAGCGGTCGGCTTGCTTTTTTAGATTTCGGTGTTCTCCTTCAAATTGATGTTATGTTTTTTGAAAACTGTTTAAATTAACTGCGCAGTTTTAGCGTGTTTCAAGTGTTTTAATTTCGTTTTGTTTTTTTTTGTTTTTTGCATGTGCGTGTGAAATAGTGACAACTTTAAATGATTAGCCGACTGGTTATGCACAGGCTACATTATTCAAGGGCATTTATTATGACATATTTCGTCAGAAGATTGTGATATGCTACAATCATTAAAGCATTAATGAAATCCTTACACTTTGCACTGACAGAAAATCATCCACCCGCACAGTTGAGCAGTAGACGGGCTCAAATAAAAAAATGTAATTCGTATATTTTTGCTTGAAAATAATATATTTAAAAAACAAATTTTACATAGTTTGTCTAAAGTTTAATAAGTTTTGTTGGTCAGTTATTTTCAGTAAAATTTTTGTGCAGTGGCGCCTGTAGTAGTAATTTTAAAAGGAACAATAATATGCTTCGTTATCATTATTGTCATTATTGTTATATAATTATACATATTATCATTATTGTTCACCATCATTATTGCAAATGTTAGGCTATCATTTGTAAAAACGCCACCACAAGCCATTAGGTTAGGCCTACCCATTTTATTTATTTATTTAACCTATTTTAATAACTTGTTTTCAGGTTAGATTTTTATATTTAGGGCAATGAACTTATGGGCGCCACGGTGGCCGAGTGGTTAGCACGTTCGCCTCACAGCAAGAAGGTCGCTGGTTCGATCCCCGGCTGGGCCAGTTGGCATTTCTGTGTGGTTGTTTGCATTCAGTTTGCATGTTCTCCCCGTGGTTGCGTGGGTTTCCTCCGGGTGCTCCGGTTTCCCCCACAGTCCAAAGACATGCGGTACAGGTGAATTGGGTAAGCTAAATTGTCCGTAGTGTATGTGTGTGAATGAGAATGTATGGATGTGTTTCCCAGAGATGGGTTGTGGCTGGAAGGGCATCCGCTGCGTAAAACAAATGCAGGATAAGTTGGCGGTTCATTCCGCTGTGGCGACCCCAAATTAATAAAGGGACTAAGCCGAAAAGAAAATGAATGAATGAATGAATGAACTTATAGCCGACAAGTCAAAATACAATCGATTTTCACGTCCCCAGTCCGTCACACATCCTCAGAGCCATCACAATCACCGCCTTCCAGCCGTGCACCCTCACCTAGTTATTAGTTCACCACCTGATCTCACTCTACCCTCTCTACATAAGCTCCCTTCATTTACTCAGTCACCGTCGAGTATCACACATGGACACAATCACCATTGCCTTCCTGAAACCTCTCCTCGATACCCTCCTGTGCTCTGCATCTGCTCCGCATCTGCTCTGCCACTCGTCTTGCTCATCATCCTCCATTCAGGAAAGTGACTATACTTGCTAGCCTCTGTTTGGATTCCCCCTTTCCAAAGACTGCCTTTGCCTGAACCTGATATTGTTCTGAGTTGTTACAGTAATAAAAATATACTGTGTTCCACATCTGTTTCCCTCTCCTTCCTCTGATTGTGACATCGATATGCTTTAGCTGTTAAAATAGGCCTACAGTACATATTCTTGCGTTTAATTTGGCATAAGCAAATACAATAGCAGTGTAGGCTTGTAGCCTAAATTACATATTTTTTTACATACATTTTTTACATTACATATTGTTAATCATTCAGATAACCGCAGCATTAATGCGCGCAAGTTATATAAATATTATTTTTAAATCATATTATATTAAATAATAAATTATATTTAATTTTTTTTTTTTTTGCTTTTTCAAAGCCTCAGTGTTCTCCTTCAAATTAATGTTATGTTTTTTAACAACTGTTTAAATTAACTGCCCTGTTTTAGTGTGTTGCGTGTGTTTTAATTTCGTTTCGCTTTACTTATTTATTTTATTTATTTGTTTTTTTTTGCATGTGCGTGTGAAATATGCACACATATCAGCAACAAAAATAGGACTATGTAACATGAGCTATATTTAAAAAGTATTGTATAGCTGACCATTTTAATGTGTTGTGCTGCGCTCTCGGTTTTCTGTGCATTTGGTGTGTGTGTGCGAGTGTGTGTGTCCGCCATGTTTGCTTGGACACAAACAAATCAACGGATAGGCTACTTTATTAGAGATGTACGAATATGCGTTCGATAATACAATTCCTATAAGCAGGGCCGTAATAACCAATGGACATTATGGGCACAGGTCGATTTCTGAGTGCATTTTCATTTCATACAATTACAACACTGAGGCAGAGCAGTAAAGATTTTATTAACAGTGGAATTAATACATTTCAACACAGACTAATAAGAAAACTACAGCTATAATTTAATTATTTATTATTGTTAATAATGATGATGATGATGACAAACATAAAATATTAGTTTTTTTCTAAGTATACTAAATGTCCTAAAAGCTTGGACGGGATGGTGGAATTTTTTTCCTTTTTCAAAACCTAAAACCCAAAGGGCGAAATGCCAGCATGGATCAAGCTCTGTAATTTTCCACCCCATTAAAGGCTTATTTCTTGTCATGTAGTTAATAACAAAAGATATGTGTTTTTGGGTGTGAGACGTGAGACGTGACGATGTACAGATGGACAAGTGTATGTACAGGTGTATTACTACGTATATACAACGTTATATGTGCAGCTGTTATGTGCATTTGGCATGTAAAGTGTGTTGGTAAATAAGTGTATGTGTGTGTAACAAGTGTATTTGTTATGTGCAAATTGGCATGTAAAGTGTGTTGTTAAATAAGTGTATGTGTGTGTAAGAGTGTATTGCAAGTAGTGATGTTGGTTCCACGATTATTATCATCAAGTGTTCAGGAGATGGATTGCTTGAGGGAAGAAACTGTTTCTGTGTCGGGCTGTTCTGGTGCGCAGTGCTCTGTAGCGTCAACCAGAAGGTAACAGTTCAAAGAGGCAGTGTGCTGGGTGTGAGGGGTCCAGAGTGATTTTGGCAGCCCTTCTGCTCGCTCTGGATAAGTACAGTTCTTGGAGAGTAGGGAGAGTTGTACCAATAATTCGCTCAGCAGTCCGAACTATTCGACGTAGTCTTCGCAGGTCAGATTGGGTAGCTGAGCTAAACCAGACAGTTATTGAAGTGCAGATGACTGATTCAATGATGGAGGTGTAGAACTGTTTCAGAAGCTACTTTGGGAGGTTGAACTTCCTCAGCTGACGAAGAAAGTACAGCCTTTGTTGAGCTTTTTTGACAATAGAGTCAATGTGAGTGTCCCACTTCAGGTCCTGAGAGATGGTGGTGCCCAGGAACCTGAATGACTCCACTGCAGCCACAGTGCTGTCCATGATGCTCAGTGAGGGGAGAGCAGGGGGGTTTCTCCTGAAGTCCACTATCATCTCCACTGTTTTGAGCGTGTTCAGCTCCAGGTTGTTGTGACTGCACCAGAGAGCCAGCTCATTAACCTCCTGTCTGTAAGCAGACTCGTCACCATCCTGAATGAGGCCGATAAGGGTGATGTCGTCTGCAAACTTTAGGAGCTTGACAGAGGGGTCCTTTGAGGTGCAGTTATTCGTGTACAGAGAGAAGAGCAGAGAGGAGAGGACACACCCCTGGGGGGCGCCTGTGCTGATTGTGCGAGTCCTGGATGAAGATTTACCCAGCTTGACCAGCTGCTGTCTGTCCGTTAGAAAGCTGTTGATCCACTGACAGACAGAGGTGAGCAGGGAGAGCTGAGTTAATTTAGGCAGGAGAAGTTTTGGGATGATGGTGTTAAAAGCTGAGCTGAAGTCAACAAACAAGATCCTCACATAGGTCCCTGGTCTGTCTAGGTGTTGCAAAACATAATGCAGTCCCATATTGACTGCATCATCCACAGACCTGTTTGCTCTGTAGGCAAACTGAAGAGTGTCCAGTGAGGGTTCAGTGATGTCCTTCAGGTGGGCCAGCACCAGCTTTTCAAACGACTTCATGACCACAGATGTTAGCGCCACCGGTTTGCAGTCGTTTAGTCCTGTAATTTTGGATTTCTTTAGGATGGGCATGATGATGGAACGTTTGAGGCAGGAGGGCACTTCACACAGCTCCAGTGATCTGTTGAAGATTAGGGTGAAGATGGGGGCCAGTTGATCAGCAAAGGATTTTAAACAGGCTGGTGTTATAAAATCTGGGCCTGGTGCTTTTCTCCTCTTTTATTTCCGGAAGACCTGGCACACATCATCTTCATTGAACCGGTATGGGGGAGGCGGGGGTGGTGGAGGTGTTAATGGTGGCGTGAAGAGCAGTTCAGGGTGGGTGTGGGAGGTTTTCTCAAACCGGCAGTAAAACTCATTCAGGTCGTTAGCAAGTTGATCATTGTCTACAGTGATGGGGGGTGGTGATTTGTAACTTGTGATATTCCTTAAGCTTTTCCACAATGGTGGGCATTCTCTTGCGCTGAATGATGTTGATCAATCGCAACAGACTGGGTCATCGGTCCAATCAGCGCAGTTTAGCATCGCGCTAAGGAGGGGTTTTGGAACAAATGAATCACTAAACGATTCATATAAGAGTCGCTGGGATAATGAGGTAAAAATAAATGCATATTGTAAGACAATGAAAGTGGTTTTTGACCATGCATGCATATTAGCCTGCTGTCGGAGACCCCCAAAACCAAAATATGAACATTTTAATGTATAATAGGGGCTCTTTAAACAGGCTTTATAATCAATCAAGTGTGAACTCTTGAAATGGCTTCGAGTCTATGAGTGGCCAAGTAAAAACCCTGAGCTAAATTTGATAGAAAATCTGTGGATAGACAGTAGATAAAGAAAGCAGTTCACTGTTGCTTGCTCACCACCAAACTTGAATGAACTTCAATGAACAATTCTACAAGGAGGAATGATCAAATATTCCTCAATCTAGGAGCGCAAGGCCAGTGCAGACATCTCCAAAAAGATTAATGGCTGTAATTAAAGCAAAAGGTGGCTCTATAAAGAATTAAATCTACAGACTCGTGACATTCTAACCCTGTTATACAAGTTTTACCGTTCATTATTAATTTTCAGAGCTTTTGCTTTTCTCTTTTATCATTTTGATGTTGTAAAGCAACCTTTGTAAATAAAGCTGGAAGATAATCATTTATTTATTTAATTTTATTTTATTTTTGGAATTGTGTTTTATTTTAGCCTGTAAATAAAATACCTTTTTTAAAGGATGAGACAGTATCCTATAGGCACTGTGAATCTTTTATCCCCTCATGTTTCACAACCTCAGATCAATCTGAATAAATAAATAATGGTGTTTTACACACCACTTTATTTTACTACACATTCAAATATTACAGACCTTGAATATATGTTCTGTGAAAGTTTTGTGGAGCCACGGTGGCGTAGTGGGTAGCACGATCGCCTCACAGCAAGAAGGTCGCTGGTTCGAGCCAGTCAGTTGGCATTTCTGTGTGGAGTTTGCATGTTTGCACGTTGCGTGAGTTTCCTCCCGGTGCTCTGGTTCCCCCCACAAGTCCAAATACAGGTGGTATAGGTGAATTGGGTAGGCTAAATTGCTGTAGTTTATGAGTGTGACAATATATGCAATTTTTATATGATAGGATACTACTACTAGTGGCGCCACGGTGGCCTAGTGGGTAGCACCTTCGCCTCACAGCAAGAAGGTCGCTGGTTCGATCCCCGGCTGGGCCAGTTGGCATTTCTGTGTGGAGTTTGTATGTTCTCCCCATGGTTGCGTGGGTTTCCTCCGGGTGCTCCGGTTTCCCCCACAGTCCAAAGACATGCGGTATAGGTGAATTGGGTGAGCTAAATTGTCCATAGTGTGTGTTTGTGAGTGAGTGTGTATGGATGTTTCCCAGAGATGGGTTGTGGCTGGAAGGGCATCCGCTGCATAAAAAAAACAAATGCTGGATAAGTTGGCGGTTCATTCCGCTGTGGCAACCCCGGATTAATAAAGGGACTAAGACCGAAAAGAAAATGAATGAATGAATGAATTATTATTTTTCGTAAGGTAATTCTATAATTTAAATATCAAACGGTTTCATTTAGAAGCATTTCAATTTAAGCAACAATAAGTATTTTCTTCGATTCCTTAAAAATATAATATTTTTTTGCCTTTTATCACATGAAACATTTTATTAGTTATCACTAATCTTTCAGCATTGTTAGTATGATAAAAGGAGCTCAAGACATCAAAAGCTAAATAGTTAATGTCTGAAATAATTTATATATCAAATAATAAACTTGTAAGTTATCTGTACAGAATAATTTATAAGTTCTCTTTTTTTAAAGTCTCTGCCATATTCAAAAAATGACCAGATGAAGCCAATTTCATACACTGTGTTTTCAGTGTTTGCCTTGTTTGGCCAAAATAACTAGCACTCATCACCTCAGCCAGCATGGTGGGCAGCAGAGAATTGTGTGAACACTTCTCAGGCTGTGACACTAGTTAGAACCCAATGAAAAAAAAATTGCTCTGAGCCAAGCACAAAGAGGTCTGTGCTTGAAAAACCAAACTTGAGATTTCAGCAGCAGGACAATGCTGGAGTGGCGTCCAGACATCTCTGAGTGTTCTCAAGTGGCCAAGCAAAGCCTGATGTGAACTCCATAGAAATGTCTGACTTGACCTAAAGATTGCAGCTCACAGACATGCTGCTTTCAGTCTGCCAGAGCTTCAGGGAATTTAAAAAGAAGAATATAAGAAGCGGTCCAGTTCCAGGTGGCCAGATAAATTTCTCAGTCTAAGTGGAAGACTGAGTGAAAGAGAAAAATTTTTTTAAATAAAGGAGGAAGTTCATTATACTAAAGATTTCAGCTATTTCTGTCATGGTTGGTGGGTGTGGAAAGGAGCGAGGAATCAAATGCAGACAAAAAAATAGTTTATTAATTATTAAAAAAAAAAAAGGAGCAACAAAAACTACCCAAAGGGGTAAAAAAATAAACAAAAGCAGCTAAACAAACAAATTGGACTGGCTGGGAAAAGCGGGACTGGACACTCGAGAGACAACATGTGACAAACTGACACAGAAGAGGAGACTATAAAGTGAAAGACAACAAATGAACAGGTGAACTTATTAAAATTATAATAGGTAACAAGAAGGGTGGTTCTAGACAATAGATGGGACTAGAACATGCAGCCAATGAGAAAACTCATTAACTGCATGTTCACATGAAACAACACTAAAGCTGGTGGCGCATGTAAACATGAACCACGAGCTAAACACAACACCAACACAAACAGAATGCAAGACACGAGCACACAGTAAATGAAAACACTTACCGTGCACTCACATGTGGCATACATGTTTCCGAACCCAGCACCAACCGAAACCAACTAAACTGGAGTGCTGAGAATGAAACACCATGTCACGAACAAAACAACAAAGACACCACGAGAGCGTGCATCGTGAGCATCCCCTGACCTTACGCGCCCGCATCAAATGGGAGCGCGCACGGCCCGAGCGCAGCCAAGATGGCGCTCATACATCTAATGTGCACATGCAAAATGTAAACAAAGCCGCATTTAGTACCATTATCACAGTAATTGTCACTCACCATGGAGGGATTGTTTCCAGCAAATGTCTGATAATCTAATAATCCTTATTGTTTGCACCTAATAAATTAGGTGAGATTACAAACAATGTTTGTAACACAGCGAGTCCATTCTTAGATTAATTTCAGGGACTAAGATCATGCTTCACAAACAATTGTGACATGAATATGTTTTTTAAGTCTATGGCACCGTTTACACTAGTGCGTTTTAGTTTTAAAACGGCGTTTTAGCATGAAAACGATCCGTGTCCACACTAGCGTTTTTACTCAGCGTCTCAAAAGATCTCCGTCTTCACTACTCCACCAGAAACGTATATCACGTGACCATTCGCGCACCGTCAGCGCACTCTGGGCATGCGCTTTCAAGTATAAACAGGAAGCACGTGTCTCGCTCGGCGTTTGGTTATTGTTAGTCAACAAACGCTGGTTGAACGATGAACGCGATGGCAAAGAAAGCAAGAGAGGTCTTTTAGTGGACAGACGACGAGGTCGAGTTGTTACTTAAAGTAACAAATGAATATAAAACATCCATGGCTTGAAAATACAGTGTTTACAGTGAAGGCTGGTCTTCCGTCTGCCGGTGACGTCACAGCCACGTGCGCTTGACGAATAAGGGAAGGATATGCAATGACCCAAAGCCCCAATCACGTAGCGGATCTCAACAGCCACGCCTCTGTTTTCGAAAGTCTGCGTTTTCCCACGTCCACACTGAGACGCAGCTGCAGCGTTTTAGAATGGAAACGCTCTCTCCAGCATTTCTAAAACGCTCCATTTTTGCACCTCGAAAACTCCGGCGTAGTGTGGATGTATGGCGTAACCGTAGCAAAACTTATGCGTTTTAAAACGAAAACGCACTAGTGTAAACGGGGCCTATGTTTTGAGTGCCCGGAAAGCTATAAAAAAGTTGAGATACAGCAAGTGACTATTGCTGTGTCATTAACCTAATATAATCACCCCAGGGGGTATAATCCAATAAAATAAATAGAAATAGATGTTGTTGTTTGTTTTCTATTACTATTACTTACTATATATGTATGGTCATTCTAAAAGTTGAATACATTTTTGGAGATTTTTGGAAATTACCAGCTGACCTCCTTCATTGTCATATGAGCCCCGCTTTGGGAATGACTGCCTTACACCTTAACCACCTCTGACCCCTGGTGAAAGGGCTGGGTCAACAGTTAATTACAGATATTTACTATAATTACATGCTTATAGTTTTGAATATATATATATATATATATATATAT
>CAIGQQ010000153.1:3609062-3622776 GCA_903798035.1 Danio albolineatus
CAACATAAAAACATGTATATACACAATAAGTGCATCACACCAAATTATTAATTTAAAGGTAAGTACATAGTAATTAAGTGCACTTAATAGAAAGTGTGACGGCATGACACTAGTTCAGACTGTCAATTCTGATTGGATGGGGCTTGTGCAAAAAAATAAATAAATAAAAATGTATATATTTAATATTATATATTCAGGCTTAATAATTTTGAAGGTTTTATGCAGCTACTTGCGTTCATTGTGCCAATGCTATTCGCATTTTGCCTGCATTTTTTAAAAACTGTTACACTGCAGTGCCTGATTCAGTCCAGGTAAACAGAGGAAAAAACCTTGGTTGAAGTGTCTAGTTAGCATGCAAAGTGAACATTTTTTTCCCCAACAAAGCGAGTCTGGTCATAGATTGCATGCAGTACTCGAAAATAAGCCCTTGCATAACCTTCCAAAGACAACCAGAAATCGTCATTACAAGAGCTGTGATTCATTTTTTGTGACACTGCTCCAATACAAGCCAATCCTCATGTTGTTTGCACTCAAGTGTTTTGCAAGACCCTGAACCTGAGTCTTACATTTTTCATTTTGCTAAAATGGAAAAGAGATAGAGAGAGAAAGAAAATAATCTTAATATTTTAGCATGAGATGGTGCAGTGTTGTTTAAGGAGCTGAGAATTGTGAATTCTTCATTTCAAACTTTTTCAGACACATAAGAATTACATCAGAAAAAAGTATAGTACTAAGTAGCAAGCAAACTTGATATCCCCTAGCAAACTGTGAAACAAGCAAACAAACAAACAACCCATCCAGTTTCAGATGTTTTTAATGTTTTTTTAGTCACAAACCCACCTCATATTAAATGAGGCTTACCTGAAAAATTAATAATAACCCCCAGGTCATTTAAGATGTATAACATTTCTTTCTTTTTCCACATCGGCAGGGAAACATTCCAAATAGCAATATATATATATATATATATATATATATATATATATATATATATATATGTATAGTGAGATGTGAACTACTCTCAAAAATGACCATTTTTGACAGCCAAAAATCAATGTTAAAGGAATAGTTTACCCAAAAATTTTTATTCTGTCATTAGTTACTCACCCTGAAGAGTCGTAAGATCTTTTTTAATCTTCAGAACAAACATTAAGGGATTTTTGGTAAAATCTGAGAGCTTTTTCTGACAGATGGACAATACTTCCCCAGCATGTATCAATAGTAGTTAAACATTTACTAATGCATTATTAAAACCCAAAGATGTGCTATTTAAGGGGTTTTAACTACTGTCAATTCAATTTTGAACAATTTAATCAATCATTTAATACTGAGGTTGCACTTTACTTTAGTCCATATAATTAATGTGTAATCGCTGTGTATTTACCAAAAAAAAAGTACCTGGTTGTATAAGGTAAATACACAGGTTAAGGTTGCTCTGAGATGAATAAAGGCTTAGAGATAGTGCCTCATTAGTATTACCCAGTTTATGCAATGACAAATATACATAGATGTGAAACAGAACTGTAAAATAAAGTGTTACTGTCACCTCAAAGCAAGAAGGTCACTGGTTCGAGTCCCGGCTGGACCATTTGGCATTTCTGTTTGGAGATTTTTCCCATGTTCGCGTGGGTTTCCTTCGGGCCCTCCGGTTTTCCCTACAATCCAAGGACATGTGCTATAGGTGAATTGAATAATCTAAACTGGCCAGAGTGTATGAGTGTATGTGTGAATAAGTGTGCATGGGTGTTTCCCAGTACTGGGATGTGGCTGGAAGGCATCCGCTGTGTAAAACATATGCCAGAATAGTTGATGGTTCGTTCCACTGTGGCAAACTCTGTAATAGAGACTAAGCTGAATAAATATGGAAAATGAATAAATAACAATAATAACAATAATAATAATAATATTTTTTTTAATGTTAAGTCTTTCGGATGAGACGTTAAACCGAGGTCCTGGCTCTCTGTTTATTAAAAATCCCATGGCACTTCTCGTAAAGAGTAGGGATGTAACTCCTGTGTCCTGGCTTCCTTTTTTACATACAGTAGTAGCCAGTGTTGGGGAAAGTTACTTAAAAAAATAAAAAAATTAAATAAAAGTAGATAATTGCTAATTATCATCATCATTAAAATTGTACTTAAATTATCTTCTTATTACTTTGTCTGTAAAGAAAAAAATCCTTAGACATCTTGGTGTATACAGAATATTATATTATTTATAAAATGGACAGAACCTTTTTTTAAAGTAACACATAAGAAATGTTAAAAATATGTATCATAACCATATAGCATAACCATATAAAATACAAAGTGTATATTGACATTATATTGACATTATTTTACAAGTCAATACATGTTTCTTAAGCATCTGTAAGCTGACAAATCTAAACTTCTTTAGTATAAAAATCTAGTTATTTTGCAAATATATTTGTATAATTAAAAAAATACTCCTATTAACAATTGTTCTGCTTTTTCATTTTGATTACATTAAGAAATTTTATGCATCTGTTCTCTTCCTGTCCTGGTTGGCATTTTTCAGATTCAGTCTGTCTCAATCATTGTAAATGTACTCATAAATCAGAACACAATAAAGTTCCTTTCCCATGGGATGCGCTTCCTTGTTGCACACAATGTTTACTATTCAAGCAATTAACCCAATTATTCTACCTTGGTATTTTAACTATAGTACATCCAGGTGACTGTCGAATAGCTGACACACACACAAACAATGGCAGCCAGTGTGATGCTGAGAGCCCACGCTTAGCATTAGCGGTAATGAAACTGGCAGAGGGTTTGAAAAACAACTATCTTTGCTTCTGCTGTGAGGTACTGCAGATGCACAGTAATTAACTTCTTAGAGAGGAAATAGAGGGGGGCTGAAGCTTCCAACAACACACATGTAACCAACAAAACAAACATTTTATTTATTGACAATGTTATTTGGAGGACAAATGACATCAAGTCTTTGTTATTTTATAGTGTTCTTGTATTATGTACGGTATATGGTGTAAACTGGTCACACTTTAAGGTGCAGTAAGTTTTTGACTCTTCTAAAGCATAAAATACCATAATATGTTTGCAGATATTTAGGAAACATGCCAAGTGAACATTCTTGTTTATCTGAAAAACCATGCTGAAGTTAGATATTCTGCTTTGAAAATGTGTTTTCCATGCCGGAATAGGTGTCTTTGTTTTGGTAATTTTAACCTGCCCAATGCCAATTTAGCCAATTAAATTTCAGCACGCCGTGTCGGCCTTGGTGGACAACCATGCATTTTATTCACTCATTCATTCATTCAGAAAGGCTAAAAAAGCATGCAAAATGCGACCTCCGGTGGACAGTAGCAGACTCTGCAATAAGATGCAGATTCACTTACACATGAGGTTATTAATTAGCATACGATATACATATTACGAATGTAAACATTAGATGAGCAGGTTAGCCTACATTGTAAGTGTGTGTCCTAACAACACACTTTGTGACAAGATACGCAGTGATAAGCGATTTGGCTGTTTTGTACCAGACGAAACACAAGAGTTTAAATATACAGCCATCTGAGGCACAGAATATGCACTCAATCACAAAATGGTAAGGTTTATAATCTATTTAATACATATTAAACCGCTTTAACATTAATGAATGTACATGCTGAATCACATGAGGTTTACCTGAGGTGATCATTGTCATAGTTTTCTGTTGTTCACCTGTGACAAATAGAAGCCATTTATAATTTATATCAATTTGAGGTGTTAGTTAGGACAAAAACTCTTTTTAATATGGAAAATATTCCTTCTATTGACTGCCGTTGCTTTTAGTTAGAACACGGTTCAAATCACTCGCTCCTGTGGTCAATCTGACAACCTCCGCTTGCATTTGTTTTGATCCAGGACTGCAATACCTAGTTCAACCACTGGGTGTCAAACTTACATATTGCACCTTTAAAGAGAATAATTTATCTCTATATTAATACCCTGCATTCAACTTGAAAACTTCAAATTTTAAAAGCCTTCTTGGAAATGTGCATACCATTGCCACTTGAATTTGGACTTTGACCTTGACAAAAAAGCACCATTAAAGAACTCCATATAACTCGTGTGGTGCATCATCCTATCAAACCTGAAATGATGCATCTTGTGGTGATACATTTTAATAAATACATACAAATGTGATATGAGAGCTACTGCAGAGGGAAAGCTCTTTAGTGAATAATGTATATTTGTCACAGAAAGCTTTCCTGTCAGGAGAAAACGGGCAACAGCTTGTCACTAAGGCTTACTTCTTCTCCCAAAAGTTGATTTAGGGTACATATAATATTACTTAGTAATATGCTTCTTTTATGTGCATAGAAAGTTTATCTCTTTAACCTGTCATATTTACGTTGCAACCGAGCCTCATTCTGAAAACGTCCCTTTATATACATTTCTGAAGATAACGAATTATGTAGCCAAAATTACATACGGCTGCATTTCGTCTTTAAAATGAATGCTACGGGGCACTTTGACGCCATTTCTTTTCGCGCTTACCAGCGGTCCGCTTACCTTTGTATAGGCCGATTTCCCACTGTTACCATTTGTCCAGTAGCTCTCGATGTATGTTGGTGGATTTGAGGCACAGAGTTGGAGTTGACCGGGATGACCGGGTTTGAGTCTGGCAAAGAATGGTTTCAGAAAGCGGATAAGACAAAAACAGAAGCCAAAAAATAAAATAAACAAGAAAATAACGTGGTAAAAATGAGACGAGGGCTTTTCTTCTTATGGATTGCTTTTGAAAAACTGTCGGTTGGGTTTAGGGAAGTTGGTGGGTGGGTCAATTTGAAAACACTATTAGTTGGGTTTAGGGAAAGAGGAGGGTGGGTCATTTGATCGGTCAGTCATTCAGTCTTCATCGGCCTGCATCGATTTGCACAAAAACAAGAAAGAAAGAAAGAAAGAAAGAAAGAAAGAAAGAAAGAAAGAAAGAAAACAAATAAAACTTTTGGTCACCCTTTATAAAATAGGCCTGTCAAATTGATTTGATTTTTAGATCATGTGCCTGGAGCTGTGGCAGTTGTTCAAAAGGTCAAGCCTGGTAGCACTACTGTATAGAGGTGCAAAGAAAACCAAAGAAGGTGCCAAATAAACAGTCATTCATTTATTTTCAGTCCCTTAGTCCCACAGCAGAATGAATCGCCAACATACCCAGAATATGTTGCACACAACGTATGCCCTTCCAGCTGCAATCCATCACTGGGAAAGCCAAATAAACATGTTCTAGAAATTTATTTGTAATGTTTGTTGTCTGAGAATAGATACCTTGCTGTTAAAAGTCACAGTGGTAACAAAAGGATCAACAATAAAAGTGATGGGCAAGGGTTTGCAGAAATAATGGGACTTGATGGTTAGTTTAATAAATAGTTGTTAACTTGATAGTTTGTGTATTTGGTGTAGAACCAAACTTTAGCTTAATTTACCATTAGATATGCAGTGGACAAGGTTAGTACCAAATGTTGATAAATATGACACAATTCAAATTGACTTGTGATTATTTGCTCACTAGAGTATCAATAAAAGTCAGCTGAAATACTGAGTAAAACCTCTTAACTAAGTTAACTGCCTTGTTTTTACATTAACAGAGTCCATTTAAAAGCTATTTTCCTTGAAGTTGCCCCCAATCGAGTTTACACACCCTCTAGTGCTTTTGGTTCTTGCATGGTGCCAAGTAATGTACAAATGGAGGTCAGAGCCAGCTACATGGGTGGGACTTGAGCTCCAAGTGCCCTGTACAAACCTCCTGGTGCATGTCTTGTGAATGACATAGAGTTTAAACTATAGCATTTTAGTAATGTCTACACCTAACACAACCCTAAACCTACCCCTTACAGTGACCTATTGCATTTTATTAATGTCTGCACCTACCCCAACCCTAAACTTGACCCTTTGATAAACTGTAATTATTGTTAATATAACAAAACAATGCTATATTGATCTGCACCTGCTCATTAGTCACAGCTTCCTAGCCTTATTCCAATGTACATTCCTATGCTGTAAGTCCCTCCCACTTGGAGTTCTTCCATCCTAATTGCGGCATAAGTCCCTCCCACTTGGAGGTTTCTGAACTAAAATGATATACACTTGATGATGCCAGATGTCTGACACCTAAATCTGCAAGTCATTCCAACATCGACAAACATATTTTTATCTGCCCCAAGTGTATGCAGAGTAAGAAAGCTATTACCTTTTACATCCAGTTTATGCTTTAAGGTTCCATGTCGACGCTGGGGCCAGTGGTGTACATCCTTCCAGCTCTTGTTCTGCTTTGGTGGCCACAATAGAGGTAACTTAGCAGAACCTTTCACAATGGATCATAGATGCTAACATCTCCTGTGAAGCACGTGGGATGCTTTCTGCCTGTAGGGTTAAGGGCCCACTCCATTAGGAGAGTGGAACTTTCTAAGGGTCATGCTTGGGATGCACCCTTACAATGATATATGTGCTGCTGCAGGCTGGTTCTCTCCATACACGTTCAGCAGTTTATATGGTTTGGAAATGGATTCAACCCCAGGGTCTCAAGTGCTTCAGGGATTGTCCAGATCTCAGCAGCAACATGCACATGTAGGAGTCAAAGGAGGCTTGAGCAGCTGCCCTTTATTCTGTGAGAGAATTTGGCTTTTTTTTTCAGAGGAGTGTGTGTTTCTACAGCTTTTCCTGTCAAACATATTTTAAAAAATGTTTGTCAAGTTCCAATGCATTGCAGCACAAGCATACTGCTCAGCTATGAGGGGGGCTCGAATCTGTAATTCTGGAATGGGAGGTGGGCACTCTAATGAAGAGGTTAAAGCAACATAGGCTCATTCTGAAAACGTAGCCCTATATACATTTCTGGATATTGCGAATTATGTAGCCATGCTGCATGTCATTTTTAAAATGAATTTATGTTAGAATTCCTTTTCTCATGTATCAGCTGACCGCTTACCTCTGTAAAATAATAATAATAATAACCAAGTAAATAACAGGGTGAGAATGTGGTAAAATCTGAAAACATGGTATACATCAGGCCTATTCTTTTTCTGGACGGTTGGTCAGTCAGTAAGTCAGTTTACAGCAGCCTTTAGTAGATTTACGTGAGAAGAGCAGGTGCGAATGGCACTTACGAGATAAATTTGAGATTTGAAAAAGCAAACACAGCGACCTCCTGGGACGTATTTTGCTTTTTCCAGAAATGCACGTAGGGGTACGTAATCAAAATAAGCCAGGGTTGGGTTAAAAAGCAAGACCTGTTGCATTTGTCACAAGAATGAGAATGAGATTTACCTGTAGATCACTTACTAGTTCTCTGCTGATTAGCAGTATAGCAGAAGTAAAGACCTCCTTCCCTTTCCAGTTGTGTTTGTCTTCGCAGTATGGAGATGAGAGTTGATAAACATAAAGACTACCCAGCAGGCACCTTAATGTCAAAATACCATCAAACTGACATTGGTGTCAAAAAAACATTTCAATTTTTTTTAATATCAAAACTTTGCCATCCAAAAAAAGTATGATAATATAAGAAAAAGTTTTACTGATCTAAAAGCATGAATTCCAAATTCTAAATTTACACAGGATTTTGTATTTCTGCATGTCAACCGCCTCTGTCAAAAGCATTTAAAAAAAACATTTAAAAACATGTCAAAAATGCAAATCACTTTGATGTCAATTGACTATCTAGATGGCAAATCAACATTTAAGATTGGTGTGAAAAAAAACACTTAAAAAAATCGATTGCAAGAGTCCTGTAAATATTTTTTTAAGTTATTTTTTGACAATAACATTAAGATTGACATCTAAAAGTTACATTGAATTAACATCTGACATTGGCATCAAAAACACTTTTTTTGATGCCAATGTCACTTTTTTTTTTCTATCTGTTTTTTGACACCACTTTTAGATGTCAATTTGATGTTTTTACATCAATGTATTGTCAGTTGACATTAAATCAATTTGTGTGTGCAATTTAATGCATGTGTAATTCAGCTGTGTAAACATAAACAACATCTCTAAATGTAAGACGCTCAAAGTTCAACGCAAAGGCAGACATTGGCTATTACGGAGTTAGATTAGCAAAGCCAACAGCAAATGAAGTTTGGGGACTACAAAAAATACTTCCTGGTTAATGATGTCATAAACCCTTCAGGTTACAAGCATGCACCCCCCTGCAGCGAAGGGGTGTGGCCAGATGTGCTGTAATGCTATAGGAGGATTCTTTCTGGTGATATGGAGCCGAGACATGAATCACAGCACATTACGTTAGCTGACCAATTAGAGCCTCTTGAGGGGCGGGCCTTTCGGAGAAACTAGGAAATATGACAGTTGTTTACATGTAAGCTGAGTAGCTGGATATAAATCAAGTAAAATATATGAAAATAAATAATGTGATTTTTCACAAATGAAGCATAAGCACACATTGCTTTGCACCCCATAAACACAATCAAGCTTTAAAAATACACTCTGGATCACCCCTTTAAATGTTGTTTTGACATCAAAGTGCCTGTAAACTGCTTGTGCCTTTAATAATTAACATGATTAAAAATAGATGCTGAATGACTGATGTTGTTGGGAGTCACCTATCTGCTTTCAATTTCAGTATGGTTAAACATTCATTCATTCATTCATTTTCTTTTCGGCTTAGTCCCTTTATTAATCCGGGGTCGCAACAGCGGAATGAACCACCAACTTATCCAGCATTTGTTTTACGCAGCGGATGCCCTTCCAGCCACAACCCATCTCTGGGAAACACATCCATACATTGTCATTCACACACATACACTACGGACAATTTAGCTTACCCAATTCACCTGTACCGCATGTCTTTGGACTGTGGGGGAAACCGGAGCACCCGGAGGAAACCCACGCAACCACGGGGAGAACATGCAAACTCCACACAGAAATGCCAACTGGCCCAGCCGGGGATCGAACCAGCGACCTTCTTGCTGTGAGGCAAACGTGCTAACCACTCGGCCACCGTGGCGCCCAGTATGGTTAAACATGTCATGTAAAATGGTATGCAAACTCACATTAGTAGTTTTAACACTGAATAAAGCACATAATCAGCCATTGAGACCATTGTCATAGTTTACGATGTTTTTCAGCTATGACGTCGCAAGCAAAAATATTAATTTTATGTCATTGTCGCAGAGGTTTACGACAAAAACACTATTTTCCTTCAAGTGTGATAGTTCGCTGTCGGAAAAAAAAAGAAGAAAAAAAAATCAAGATCTAGCCATTGACTAAAACTGCATCTATCTGAGATTTGAGGAATGATATTGGCTTAACAGATTATGCAGGCTTAGATTTGTTGTTGCCAGGCCGCCTGGAGAAATCTTTCCGCTTAGTAACCATCACTTGAAAAGGTCACTCATGAATGACCCTCACAATATGAGACATTATTGTGTCACTCCACACCTGTGACCAGCATCTTATGTGTGAGAGAGCACAGAAGCACATTTCCCTGAGACTAGCTGTTGCATTAATGCAGTTCCTATCTCTCTGCTCGTGTTTCTTCCATTATGTCAATTATGCAGACTTATACACCACCCCTCACAGTGTTGCTGTTTCTGTCTTCTGCACTGATGTTGTTTCTCCTACTTGGATGGCTGGCAAAACTCTCAACGGCCTAGGCTGAATTTATAGCGATGGTCAAAGAAGAAACCAGCTTTGCTCAAAGAGTAGAATCCTCTTTGTTAAAGCCGCTGTTGCAGCATTCTGGCCCACCGGGGGCAAAATCTCAAACACTTCTGAAAATGCATATAACACAAAGAGGCTCCCGATGCTGAAGCACTGACATTTTCTTGTAATCCGGCAAGGATTAGGATATATGTTCCAACTGGCCATAATTACTCAAACAGCATAGACTCTGGGGTAAACATCCCCAGTAGCTGAATTCGTGAGCATATAGGCAGACTAGAGCTTCTAATGGTTGTGTGAAGTATGAGAAAAATGCTTTGAGAAAATTGTATGTGCAGTGTGGATCAGGCCTGGGAAGTTAGTGGATTATACAAATGAATGAATTGCAGGATGACTTGTGACTACCAGTTAATTAACAGTGATTACATTTTTTAAGGTGACTTATAAAGCTATAGTGAGCTATATACAACTTATAAAGTTATAGTGTTAATATTCATTTACAACCCCAAATCAGAAGTTGGAACAGCATGGGATATGCAAATAAAGATAGAATGTTGTGATGTCCAAATTTACTTTGACTTGTATTTCATTCCAGATAACATATTTCATGTTTGTCCGGTCAACTTAATTTTATTTGCAAATATACATCCTTTCCTGTGATTCAGGCCTGCAGCACATTCCAAAAAAAGTAAAAAATCATGTGAATTGGTTTGAAACAGGTGATTGTAATTATGATTTGGGACAAAAGCAACATCCAAGAAAGCTCTAGTTCCTTTGGAGCAAAGATGTATGTATATATGTGTATACGCATATATCAGCATAAGATAATTAAAAGATTCAAGAAATCTGGAGAAATTTAGGTGCAGGAAGGATAAGTATGCAAGCCTAAGCTAAACAATTGTGATCTTAGATCTCTCAGGTGGCGCTGCATCAAGAATTGTCATTCATCTAGAAGCGTCATCACCACATGAGCTCAGAAGTACTTTGGGAAACCTTTGTTTGGTGGGAAAGGCATGATCAAACACCCAGAAAGGGGGGAGAGCAAGCGGAGACATCGGCGGCTGGTCAGTGGTCCAATCATAAACAATCAGTAACACCTGTATTTTCTAGTGATTGGGCCAGAGAAACGCCTTCGTAAGAGAAGAAGCAGGCGGGGGAGGGAGAGCCTGTGACGAGACATTTGCCACACACATACACATATGGACACATGCACGCACGCACACAGAAGAGCACAGCAAAAATAATAAACTCTTTTGCTTACCTGATATCGCTGACCCTGTCTTCTTCTTCCCACAAAATGAACTTTACTACACATTGTCAAGTACCACAATATGTAGTTATATCCACAAAGCCCTATGTTAACAGTGTCCAGAAGTCAACTTCTGTGGGCTCTGAGACATCTGGAATGGACCATCACACAGTGGAAATGAGTACTGTGGTCAGATGAATCAGTATTTCATGTATTTTTTGGGAGAAATGGACACCGTGTGCTTAGGACCAAGAAGAAAGCATCATCCAGACCAGTAACACATCCAGTGGCCAGGGTCTGTCATGGTATTGGGTTGTGTCAGTATCCTTGCAGAAGTAACTTGCACTTGTGATGGCACCATTAATGTTGAAAAGTACATAAAGATTTTGGAGCACAACGTCCTGCCTTCTTTTTCAGAGACACCCATGAATATTTCAACAAGACAATACAAAACCACATTCTGCGAACACGGCAAAGTCCTATCTGCAGAGGAAGAGGATAAAGGTGACTTGACTGGCCTGCCTGCAGTCCTAACCTGTCTCCAAGGGAGAATGTGTGGTGCCTTTTGAAATTCAAAATGCAACAGCGAAGACCCCGTGTTGTTGCCCATCTTAAGACTTGTTTGTATAAATAATGGGACCAAATTAGACCTGAAACACTTTATCACTTAGTGTTTTCAGTCCCAAAATATCTCTCTAAGTGTTGTGAAAAGGAATGACAACATTACAAAGTAATAAATGCTTTACTGCTTTTTTTGAAATGTGTTGCAAAAACTAAAAAAAAAAAAATAAAATGTGAGGAACAGATTAAAAGATGTGCAGTTGTATTGTCTACAATGAAATACAAGTCAAGTTAGTAAAAAAAAAAAAAAAAATTTCAAAACTCAATTTAGATCCCCAAAAATTAAATTACTTTTCTTTTTTATTTGTGTTTTCCAACTTTTTCTGATTTGGGGATGTAACTACTGAGTAACATTAATTAATTACATGTATTTACTATATGGTTGGCTTTGGGTTAGAATGTGAAATGGATTTAAGATTAGTTAAATAATTATGTGAAATTGTCATTGTAATTACAATAGTAAGTGTATGGAACGTGTAACTATGTAACCTTAGATTAAAATGTTACCTTGACAGTTTTCATATTTTTGTGATACATGCTTTTTAGTATTGTGACATTTATTGAAATTTTAGTTTGAAACAGTTTATTGTATAAAAACATTTATGCAAAGAAATAAGTTTGTAAAATAGAAAAAAAGTACAGTACAATACACACACACACACACTCCTTTTTTATTATTTACAATTAATTTACGATTTATGAATTGTTAAATACAATTACGATTTACAAATACATTTTATAGAGTTAAAAATAATTGTATCAAAAAGTATTGTATCAGTTTTGATAACAGACAATTAATTTAACAGTTAAATGGCAAAATGTAAATATATAAAATATGAGTAAAATAATTCAAGTATTTAGCAAAACGAATTTGGGAAATGGCCGGCATGGTGGATCTGTGTTTAGCACTGTTGCCTTGCTGCAAGATGGTCACTGATTCAAGTCCCGGTTGGGCCAGTTGGCATTTCGGTGTCGAGTTTGCATGTTCTCCCTGTATTCGCATGCAGTTTCCTCAGGGTGCTCCGGTTTTCAGTCAAAGGACATGTGCTATTGGTGAATTGCATGACCTAAATTGGCTGTAGTGTATGAGTGTGTATAAATGAGTGTGTATGGGTGTTTCCCAATACTGGGTTGTGGCTGGAAGGGCATCCGCTGCATAAAACATATGCTGGAATAGTCGGTGGTTCATTCCGCTGTAGCGACCTATGAAATAGAGACTAAGCCTAAAGAAAATGAATGAATTTGGGAAATAGGAAAGCAGATTTCATACAGCCCTAGTTCATGTACTGTGTGACATTCAATAGCCATGAACATGCTCACGTTTGTTCGAAAACGTGTGAGAATATAACTGAATATTTAATTGTTCCTAAAATAAGTAAAATCTGGTCTTGCATGAGACCTTTTCCATGCATGCAAGAACTTTTGCACCCAATTATTACTGAATAAGCAGCATGTCCCCAGCAAAGCTAATTTCCACTCATCTTCAACCTAAAATCCAATTACCATTTCTCACTTCAAAGAAATAGGCTTTGTCATCCTGCTATCTATAATCTGAGATTGTGTGTGTATATTCATATATATTTCTCATATATTTCTTATATTATACTCCATTAACAAAGTTAGTTAGCAAATCTTTTGGTTTTGTTTTAGAACTTAATTAAAACTATAACATTCTCTTACAAAGGGCAACTTGGTGGGTAAGTGGTTAGCACTGTCGCCTCACAGCAAGAAGATTGCTGGTTCAAGTCCTGCCTGATTAGTTGGCATTTCTGTTTTCTCAGGTTTCCCCCACAGTCCAAAGACATGCGGTACCTGTGAATTGAATGAACTAAATTGGCCTTAGTGTATATGTGTGCATGTGAGATTGTATGGGTGTATCCTGCTACTGAATTGCAAAAGTCTTAACACATCACTCACGAGGACAGCATTTTTTAAAAAATATTGTTGAATAATTTGAAAGTACAGCACATCTAAGCACTTGATGTTGACACGACATGAAGGAGAATTTTAATAATTCAAGAATTTCTAATAACTCAATGACCCTGAGTCAGTTATTTTGCTAGTACTTTGGTTACTACACGTGGTTGGCAGGTATTTGTCCTCAAACTGCTCCTACTTGAGCCATTGTTAGCAAATTAATGTAACAACGCAGTTATTATGACAGAGAGAGAGAGAGAGAGAGAGAGAGAGAGAGAGAGAGAGAGAGAGA
>CAIGQQ010000153.1:3622786-3637929 GCA_903798035.1 Danio albolineatus
AGAGAGAGAGAGAGAGAGAGAGAGAGAGAGAGAGAGAGAGAGAGAGACACACACATCTAAATGATTATAATTGAATCATTGTAAATATCCTGATTATTACTGTTTTTATTTTATTTTTAGTACTGTTTTATTCTACAATGTTGATTGTTAAGTGTACAGTGTTTTCTGATCTATTATTATTTTCATTGATATAAATGAATAATATGATATATATGAATGATATAGGCGCCACGGTGGCGTAGTGAGTAGCACGTTCGCCTCACAGCAAGAAGGTCGCTGGTTCGATCCCCGGCTGGGCCAGTTGGCATTTCTGTGTGGAGTTTGTTCTCCCCGTGGTTGCGTAGGTTTCCTCCGGGTGCTCCGGTTTCCCCCACAGTCCAAAGACATGCGGTACAGGTGAATTGGGTAAGCTAAATTGTCCATAGTGTGTGTGTGTGAATGAGAATGTATGAATGTGTTTCCCAGAGATGGGTTGTGGCTGGAAGGGCATCCGCTGCGTAAAACTAATGCTGGATAAGTTGGCGGTTCAATCCGCTGTGGCGACCCCGGATTAATAAAGGGACTAAGCCGAAAAGAAATGAAGAAGAATATGAATGATATAATATATTGAATAATAATATGATATATTGAATAATATGATATATTGAATAATAATATGATATATATATAGAAAAATGATATGACTTATTAAATAATAATATGTTATATTGAACAATAATATGATATACGGGATAATATTATATGTATATATCTTTTTTTTTATTTTTATTTTTTTCTACTATTTACTGTGCGATTTTTATTTTATTACATATGTATGATCTTTTATTTTTGTAAACTTTATAACTGCTTTGGCAATACATTTGTAATAATTGTCATGCCAATAAAGCAACTATTGAATTGAATTGAATTGAAGCTCACTGTGATCATCAATCATCATCAAATGTAATCAAGAATGAGTTTTACACGGTTTAAAACGTTTTTAAAACAGCGCATGTTTGTAATGAATTATAGCAATTGTACTGTCCTTATCACCATGTCAGCACAATTATAAAAGAAGATGCTTCCAACCTAGATTGTGGATGTTAAATCGGGTTTATTTTGCACATTGACATAAAGGCTGTCCATACAGCAGTGAATATTAACGTGTATCCTGTCACATGTGCTGTGCAAAAACAGTGCAAAGTTAAACATGTGTGTGTTATGTTTAGTTAAGGCAGCTGTGCTTGATTAATACTCAGGTGAAAGTGCTCGCTGTGATTGAGTGAGTGAAGAGCCTGGCCAATCCTGAGGGCCGAGACCTCCGACGCCGTGGTGGTCTACCTCGTCCATGAGGTGCCGGGAACTCGGGGTGATTGGAGTGGAATTCATCCATGACTGCTTGATCTAGGATGTCAGCTCTGGAAACCCATGATCTTTCTTCTGGTCCATATCCCTCCCAGTCGACAAGGTATTCGAGTTGACCACCACGACGTTGGGACCGAGACACGACGTGTCTCCTATCGGCCACAACCTTGTTTCTGCGGACTGCCCTCTGGAGATGATGATGAGCCTCGTCCCAGACTCTCCCAGAACTAGTGATCCACTGAGGGAACGTCAGATGGTTCGCCATCCCAGGGGAATAGTGGGGGTTGGAACCCTAGAACGCACTGGAATGGCATGAGTCCGGTGGTGGGTTGCCGCAGTAAATTCTGGGCGTTTTCCGCCCAGCCCAGAAACTGGTTCCAGGAGTTCTGATGACCGTGACAGAAGGTCTGCAAGAATCGTCCCACCTTCTAAATTTTCCACTCCGTCTGGCCATTGGTCTGAGGGTGGTAACCAGACGAGAGGCTGACAGTCACACCCAGGAGTTTGAAGAAGGCTTTCCACAGCCTAGAAATAAACTGAGGACCTCTATCTGAGACAATGTCCTCAGGTAGACCAAAAGATCGGAAGACTTGGTTAAATATGTGTTCTGCTGTCTCTGGGGCTGTGGGAAGCCCCTTTAACGGAGTTTGAAAAAATCTATCTACAATTACCAGGATGCAGGTGTTACCATCAGAGGAAGGTAGATCCGTCATGAAGTCCACTCCTAGGTGTGACCAGGGACGATTCGGGACTGTCAAGGGATGGAGTTTTCCGGCAGGTAGGTGACGAGGGCTTTTGGATTGTGCACACTCCTTGCATCCCTGGACGAACCTTTTCACATCCCTTGCCATGTTCGGCCACCAGAAGCGTTGGGATATCAGCGAGAGAGTATTGTTGGTCCCGGGATGCCCAGTGCCCAGGGAGGAATGGACGGAGTGAATAATTTCTACCAGTTGTTCTGCTGGAACGAACTGCCGATTTGATGGACAACCCAGCGGAGGTTGGGTTTCAGGAGTGGCGACGGCTGGGGGAGCAGACCATGCAATGAGACAGATGGAGATATGGTCAGGTAGGATCCTTGCTGGTATTTCCACTGTATTCTGATGGTCATGCATCCTTGATAAGGCATCTGCTCGGAGGTTGAAATCTTGAGAAGAATAGTGGCCATCAGGCCTGACGAGGACAAAGTATTTTTGCTTTTTTGAGGTATTGCAAGTTTTTGTGGTCCGTAATCACTTGGAAGGGATGTTGGGCTCCCTCCAACCAATGACGCCACTCCTCTAATGCGAGCTTGATGGCGAGGAGCTCTCAATCGCCGATGTTGTAGTTCTGCTCCACCAGGCTCAGCTTCCCGGAGAAATAGGCGCATGGATGGAGTAATGGTGGTGTGCCGTGATACTGTGAAAGTACTGCTCCTACTCCCGTCGTGGATGCATCAACTTCAAGAATGAAGGGGAGATCTGGGTCAGGATGAGTCAGGAGTGGAGCTTTGGTGAACGCCTCCTTGAGGTTATGGAAGGCTGCGGCTGCTTCTGAAGACCAGATTAATTTCTTTGGTTTACTCTTCAGGAGGTTGGTGAGTGGAGTGGTGACAAGACTTTATTCTGGATGAAACGTCAATAGAAATTAGCGAATCCGAGGAATCTTTGGAGTTGTTTGATGGAGGTGGATTCTGGCCAGGAAACTACGGAGTTAACCCTCCCCTCGTCCATACGGACACCTGATTGATCAATGATATACCCGAGGAACTGGACAGATGGTTGATGAAAGAAGCATTTTTCAGCTTTCAGATACAGATGGTGTTCTCTTAATGTTTGAAGGACCTCCGCAACGTGGTGGCGATGTTTGGCCTCACTCCGGGAGTAGATGAGAATATCATCTATGTAGACTATGACAAATCGGTGTAGAAACTCCCGGAGTACTTCATGAATGAAGTTTTGGAATACGGAGGGGGTATTGACCAGGCCATAGGGCATGACCTGGTACTCATAGTGGCCAGTAGGGGTCACGAAAGGTCCACTGGTCTCCCTCACGTATTCTTACCAGATTGTAAGCGCTGCTGAGGTCCAACTTGGTGAAGATCTTGGCCGATCTTAATTGTTCCAGGGCCGCAGGGACGAGGGGAAGTGGATAACGAAACTTGACGGTGCTTCGGTTCAGGACACGGTAGTCAATGCATGGCCGCAGCCCTCCATCCTTCTTGGCCACAAAGAAAAAACTGGATGCTGCGGGTGACGTTGAATGGCGAATATACCCGAGTCAGAGCCTCTTGGATGTACTCCTCCATGGCCTTAGTCTCCGGAAACGACAACGGGTAGATCTTCCCTTTAGGCAACTGAGCATCTGGAACTAGGTCAATAGCACAGTCCCATGGCCGATGTGGAAGTAGCTGGGAAGCTCTCTTGGGGCAGAAGACGTCCTTGTAAGGAGAGTAGATATCAGGAATATGAACAGATTGCTTGTCGACTGGACTTTCAACAGACATGGCATAGACAGATAGGGGTTTACGAATCTGAAGAGGAAGATTGGAAAAACAGTCTGGTGTACATCCTTCACCCCATCATTTAATCTCTCCTGTGCCCCAAGAGATGATGGGATCATGCTTCACCAGCCACAGGCGCCCTAAGATGACATCCATGTCCACCCTCCAGAACCAAGAATTGAATGTGTTCTTGATGCAACAGTCCTACTTGGAGGTGTATGGGTTCACATCTACGGTGAATACGTGCCTGGGAATGAATATTCTTGGTTATGGGTTGGATCTGGTAGACATGCGTCTAGGCTTCAGTGCTGAGTTGGAGTTGGCGACAGAGGGCATTGGAGATGAAGTTCCCAGCTGACCCGGAGTCGATAAGCGCAGTGACTGCAAGGGAGACAAAAGGGGTAGTTAACTGAACAGTTGTAGTGAGTGGATGTATCTGTTCTATCTTCGAACTGAACACACTCACAGAGGAACGTATGGGACGGAGTGGACAGTCGAGCCTGACATGTCCGTTGGCACCACAGTACAGGCACAGACTCCGGTCCAGCCTCCTCTGTCGCTCGGTGGCTGTTAGTCTACCAGATCCGATGAGCATGGGTTCTGGTTCTGGAGGGGCTACTGACTCAGACAAACGGAGGAGTGCTTGGGGTATTGGCTCAGGATCCTGTTGGTAGGTCTTTAGATGATCAGAACATCAGAGAGAGAGTTGAATAAACTTTTCCAGGCCCAAAGTATCATCCAGTGCTGCCAGCTGTACTCGAAGTTTCGGTTCCAAGCCGAGCCGGTAGGTCATGAGGAGAGATCACTCGTTCCATTCAATGGCGGCCGCCAAGGTCCTAAACAAAGGGCATAATCCTGTGTGGACATTGTACCTTGTTTAAGACGGTATAATTGTTCTCCAGCTGCTACTTCTCCATCTGAATGGCCAAAGACCTCCTTGAAATACTCAGTGAATGCTATGATCGAGTTCATTACAGACCCAGCTTGGTTCCAGATCATCGAAGAGCCGTTCCAGAGACAAATGAGTTGATATAGGCAATTTTGGAACGATCTGTGGGATATAAAGCAGGTTGCATGTTAAATACTAGAGAACATTGTAATAAAAATCCATTGCACTCCTCCGCCCCGCCTGAGTAGGGCGATGGTCGAGCCGTGGGACTGGAAGAGGTGGTGGACGACGAAGAAGCTGATGAGGAAGTGCTCGGTGCTGGTGGTGCGTTGGGAAGTGGAGCTGATGGCATCAGAATTCTCTTCAAAGTGTCCACCAGCTCTTGGAAGTGATCGGGAGTGCTCATGTTGTCAACGGTTGATGGTCCGGGCTTCTGTTATGAAGCAGACGGACAGACGGGGTAAGTGAGACGTTAAACAGTTTATTTTGACAACAATGAACATTAACGAAAGTGCAGGTAGGGATGGTGGATGAGCTGGCTGACAATAGTCCTTCCACTTCAGCAGAATGGGTGAGACACACAAGGAGGATGGACTGTACACACCAGATATCTTGGACGGAGGACAGACAGATGACAAACACACCACAGACTGGATACACAGGATACTGGAACAACTTGGGAGAAACAGAGATACGGCAAGTACTGGAATTCAGGAATGCGAATGTTTCTCAGCAGAGGGAACACTCAGGGTCCGCTTCGTATAAACGAGCTCGAAAGTGCTCGCTGTGATTGAGTGGGTGAAGAGCCTGGCCAATCCGTGACAGTGTGCTGTATGTGTGTCTGCTGTTTGTGCGTGCATGAGCTTTGTAATGACATTGTGTGTGACTCGTTGCAGAAAGACTTGAATTAACTCCACAACAAATACATCAAATAATCATCGGGAAAGTTGTTACTGTAGTATTTCTCACAAACGTTACATGATATCTGCTTCCTTCTGTCACTGTGCTGTTCATCTGACACAGCCGAGGCAGAGATTGAGCCACGCTCTAACAGGCACGTGGGAATGGTGGGCAGGGAGAACTAGCACTAAAGGCACAGGCAACAAAAACAGCTCCGTAGTGTTCAAAGCAGAAAATTCCAATATTCTTAAAAGTGTAATAAATAATCTGATGGGTGTTTTGAATCTTGAAAAAGGGGTAAAATTGGTGCCTTTAAAAGGCTAATTTATACTTATGTGTTGAGTGCATGAGTTTAATCTAGCATAGTCTTTGCAGAATTGCATACTCTTCTCCGGTAACAGTGTTGAATGGTGGCAGGACCGAGAACAAGGTTAGTAGCAGGAGTGTTCAACAAGTACTCAACAAGTGTGACGGAGAAGCTCTGGATGGATACTTTTTACTTGTTTATTTTTTGTTGTTGAATGTTTTAGTTCCCGTCTGTTTCTTGAGCTATTTCTACGGATGCATCGCATTAATTTCCATAGTAGTGATTCCAAAACACTAGCAAAGAAACTTGTCACAGTTGAGCAAATAAACCCTACCGCCTATAATATATCAGAAGTGTTATTGCCAGAGCAGCGAGGACAGAACAACGAGGTATATATGCCCACAATGGCATCGGATACATGCAAGATATGTGCCGTGAGGTGCAGCAATTACTCGACACAGAAGTATAAATCAGGATTTAGTGTATGTGAGTTTTGTGGGCATCTCACAACAGTGTCCTACATCAGCAACACAATTTAAATCTCAGAAAGCACCATAGTACTATTTTCACATTTCAAAAGTTTTCTCTGTTGTAGTTTTGTACATTGTTATCAGTTGAGTGAAAATAAATGAGTTCATTATTGTAAAGCAGTCAAGGAACTACTTTGTCTTTGTGTTTCCCAGCAATGACTAAATATACAATACCCACATAGCAAAATATCTCTGGCCCAGATCTGGCCCACATTATCAGCTTTTGCTTGGCTCACATGCTGCAGTGAATTACAGTACATTGGACCAAATCTGACTTCCATACAAGGGCCAAACATGGACCATGGACATGCTTTTCTCGATGCGACCTAATTGTTGGATTTTTTCTATACTCAAAAATAATTTTTATGTATTTTCAAAGTGTGTCAAGAAAGGCCAAACTTACATAGACCACATATACATTTTGAACATCTGGTCCAATTACTACATTTGATATCTTGCACATATCTTGTGTGCCACCTTAAAGACTGTGCCACCTCTGCCAAACCCTGGTCATATTTGGCTCACAGACTCAAAATAAATGCTTACTACTGCTTGTTAAAACTACCTGTTTAAAATTAGCTGAAACAACACAATTTCTGTGATTTACTTGGCTAATTTATTTGTTTTATATCCAGTCCACTTAAATTTGTAAGCCATTATGGTAACTTTGTGTGTTGGACAAAAAGATGGAATTGTGTTGGTCCAACTACCTGGTTAGGGGATTTGTAGTTCCCAGAAGGCTTTTTGCGTGGGATTGAATTAAGAGAGGGAAATGTTGATAATAAAAGTAATCTTTGATAAAAGTAAAGGTGTTTAAAGTTAATAGAAAGACTTGGTAGAGTTTAATATTCACTTAAGCTTAAAGAGTTGAAGAGTTTCATGTAATGCTTTGAATTTTGAGATTACCACCCTGCAGAAGGCATGCTTAACATGTCTCTTTTAGTTCATTTAGGATAACTTCAAATACAACTAAGAGACTTTGAAATGTACGATACATAATAGACATACATGATATTATCAGACCTTTGAGTTTAGGTTAAATAAAAATACAAATGTATTCAAACTTTTTTTTTTTTTTTTTTTTTTTTTTTTTGAGTGCATGCTGTATGCCAGTGCCGCACGAAAACCTGCTGTGCCAGCTTTATGCTAAACCTGGGCCAGAATTCTTTGCTACATGGGTATAATGTTCATCAGCCTATCCAAACCAAGCATTCAGCAGCCAGCAACAAATACACATATTTAACACATATCACTGTTTAAAATGCATTTGCAATGGAACAAATGATAGATTTATGAGTGTAAAGATTATGCCAAAACCAAGTACATTCTGTTTAAACCATAGATAAACATCCAAGTTCAAATTCCAAACGAGCTGCCCAAGGTAAAGGTGTCATCAATGGGTTTTTGTGCTGTGGTTTGCTGTTTGTCTTCCCAATGCAATGATCTAAATCAATTTTCAAACAGCCAAACTTTGGAATCTAAACATGTAATCATCTTTAAAACTTTTCCTTTATTCCACAAGATGATTTGTTGACCAATAGTTTCATGAGTTATACAGATGAAACTGTAAACTGCAAATCACTTTTTTGACCATATCTCTAAAGGTGAACCAATATCAATTTGTTCAATCGAAATGTCAGTTAAAACTACACAGTAATAAGGACTAACAAGATGTTGCTACAGCCAGCCTGCCCCAAGCAAGATTTGACATGTTTAACTGGCAATCCATTTTGAGGATCAAGGACTGGACTTTCTGAAAACACTATTAATAGGGAAATATGTCAGACTGGATTCATTGGGCTATCATAAGAAAGAAGAACTCAATTACACACTCTGATTATAGTCATTTTACCTTACTCTATCTGACTCCTAACCCCACATCAAACTTGCTCTAAACCAATAGAAGCTGACCTTGTGAGTGTATGATGGATTGATTCCACCTCTCATATCATCTAATATTCACAACTCTCACATTTGAACATTTCAAATTCCAGTCTGCATAGCAAACACTTTGCCTGTGGCAAGTTTTACCAAACATCTGATTAATTTAGTCTTCAGTATTCTCGAGAGTTTTAAAGCACAGAAAAGTAGTATTTTCTAATGCATATTTTTTTATGCAGCATGAATATGTGAGCTAGGTTGATTGACTTAGGAGAGACTGAAGAGACCTGAGTATCCAAGGCTTATATTCGCAAGGATAAAAAACAGAACTTGGCTTTGAATTTATCTGGGACTTGAACTGATGACTTTAAACGAATCACTTCTTCACATAGTTTCAAAGCACTTCACCCAAACTGAAGCAAGCATTAGACATTCAAAAGTTCATTTCAAAGAGCTTACTTGGTAGCAATAAAAAACATACGTACAGTGGAAAATGTCATTTGGAACCTGTAGAACACCGAGCCACCCTGCGTAATAAGTCCCAAGTGATATACTGTATGACAAAAGCAAATATAAGAGCTTTAAACAATGTCAAAAACACAGTGCCCAAGGCAGTCATTAAGAAAAGTCATGTACATGACACCCTTCAGAAAACATAGCGGAGCAAATATGAGAAGCAAAATCAACACATTTATCATCTAGATACAGAAAGACAGGTAAGTAACCAAAAAAAAAAAAAACAGCCAAGAGTTTATGTACTGTGAGACTAAGTGGATTAAGTTTAATACTGAACAATACCTTGGGTACTTTTTAGGCCCATCTTGCCAGTACTACTCAGATAGCAAATAATTATGGCCCAGATTTGGCATAAAGCTGGCACAGTAGGCAATCTTCCGGCACTGACATACAGCATGTGGGCCAAACATGGCCCAGGTTTGGCAGAGGTGGTACTGTCTTTAAGGTGGCAGACAAGACATGGGCCAGATGTCAAATGTAGTTTTTGGCCCAAATATTCAAAGTTGATCTGTGGGCTAAATCCAGTAAATTTGGCCTATCTTGACTATCTTTAAAATATTTTACAATATTTTTATGAGTAAAGAAATATTTCAATGCACAGTCATTTCCATCTTCCTCTTTGCATCCTCTTATGCCTTCATTTTAATCCAGAAAACAATCAAGATTCAATTATTTGAATTAATTATCGATTCTTTCCTGTATGTGGCTACTAAATTTAACCCACATAGCAAAATTTCTCTGGCCCAGCTCTGGCCCACACAATCAGCTTTTACTTGGCCCACATGCCGCAGTGAATTACGGTACATGACTGGACCAAGTCTGGCTTCCAGACAATGGCCATTCATATGCAGCTCAGCTCAGGCCCAGTTATGGGTTATTAATTTGGCTGACAGCAGGGCCAGATATGTTTGATGTTTCCTTTCCTGGAAACCAGACTTGGTCCAGTCATGTATCGCAATTCACTGCAGCATGTGGGCCAAGTAAAAACCGATTGTGTGGGCCAGAGCTGGGCTACAGAAATTTTGCAATGTACGTAGGTTGAAATTATTATTTTTTTATCCCTAACAATATTATTTATTATATATATATAATTAATGATATAATTTATTAATAATGGCATCATTTATTAATTCAGACCGAAAAAATGAAAATTGAACAAATGATAATCATTAATGTAAATTGTTTTGCTGGGGTCACACCAAAAACAGAGCACTGCGTCACTGATCTAATTTACTTGTGAGATGTTCTAATTTACTTGCTCGAGCCATTTTACTGCTCAGTTCATTTTTAACCTTCATGGAAGACATGATTTAGACAATTTCTGCGCATTTGCAAAAAAGCATTTCAAAGCACCCAGCAGTTACAGTACGTCAATATGATGTCAGATTGATGTTGTACTCCGATGTTGTGGGATGCTGCATTTTGTTTTAGAACTGAAAATTGGGTTGACGTCAAAACCCAACGTTAAGCTAAGGTCCAACGTTGGACAGAATGCATTTTGGTTACTTTGCAACTAACTTTTATTTCCAAATAACACAATACAGTATCAGTGTCATTTCACGTCATTATTAGATGTGAAATCTAACCTAATATTAATGTCTTATGACATTGTGGGCGGCGCCACGGTGGCCTAGTGTGTAGCACGTTCGCCTCACAGCAAGAAGGTCACTGGTTCGATCCCCGGCTGGGCCAGTTGGCATTTCTGTGTGGAGTTTGCATGTTCTCCCTGTGGTTGCGTGGGTTTCCTCCGGGTGCTCCGGTTTCCCCCAAAGTCCAAAGACATGTGGTACAGGTGAATTTGGTAGGCTAAATTGTCCATAGTGTATGTGTGTGAATGAGAATGTATGGATGTGTTTCCCAGAGATGGGTTGTGGCTGGAAGGGCATCCGCTGCGTAAAACAAATGCCGGATAAGTTGGCGGTTCATTCTGCTGTGGCGACCCCGGATTAATAAAGGGACTAAGCCGAAAAGAAAATGAATGAATGAATGACATTGTGGGCATGCTGAGATGGTGATATACTTCTAACCATAAAGTCATGTTGGCCAATCATAAGTTGTAATATTGCATTTGGTGTGAACTTAACATTAGTCTTGACAGGCGACAGTGTTCGATAAACACACAAGGAGAAAAGAGAAAAAATGGACAGGCATGGCAGAAAAGGCCTTGTAAAAAGAAAGCACTTCAAGAAGCAGCTGCAGCAAAACGTTGCAACATTTCACATCTGTTCAGGCATTAAAATACAGGTCTGTTTTTATACATAAAAACTGTTTTCTTTACCACAAAATCTTGCCTTTTGCTAAATGTGTACTGCACTGTAATTTTTTTTTCTGTTAGTTTGAGTAGTTAGTTTTTAACCCCATTGTTGTTAAGTTTGTTCCTTTTCATTTTTTTGGCATACCAAATCAGGTCTGTTTAGTTTTGCCATGTCAATGTGTTTTTGAATAATGATCACTATGAAATATGATTCACTACGATCATTTAAATCAGTTGTTACTTGAGATTAGATAAAAATTAGTCCAATTTACAATGTGATATGTGAACTAATTTCATCATTTGACTAAAAAGAAACAGCTTGTTCATGAATCAGACACTGCTGTTGTATGTCTGAGCTGGAGATATTTTTTCACTGCACTTCATGTGTTTTGGGACTGTAAAACAATTACTTTTGGTATATTGTGCATGTTTATTTAACAAAACTTGCTTCTGGGTTTTGTTTTCGCAGTGTTGTTTCATAGTGTTGGGTGTATTATTTTTTATTATGACTATTTTATTGGTTCCTGTCAAATTTCCCATTGATTGTAATAAATTCAGCCATCACAAGCCCCTTTTCATTGTTTGTAAAAGATATTGAGCAATAAATCCAAGCTATTTTATTCTCGGAAGCCAGTAAACGTGTATAGCTGCTTTAGTCTATTTTAATATACTTTTTAAAAAGATTCAGAAACTGATTTATCTGAGTACATTTTATACTAGTTCCATTGTGCCTGCACCTACTAAAATTAACTTAAAATACAATTAACTTAAACACCAGCCTAGTTCCTGACACAAGGTGCATTATCGCCATCTTGATATTACCATAATTATGAGATCAAGCCCAACATAACATGTTTTAGGTCTTTGGAAAACTATTAATTACAGCTCTACTACCAGACCATTCATTAAGCCACTTTGTTTTGGGATTAATAGTGTTGCCACAGAAATGTCTGAGGACATGAATAACTCATCACATGATTGTGGTCATTTAAAAATAATGATAATTATGACATTAAAGATTCCCAGAGATGGGTTGTGGCTGGAAGGGCATTCGCTGCGTAAAACAAATGCTGGATAAGTTGGCGAATCATTCCGCTGTAGCGACCCCGGATTAATAAAGGGACTAAGCCGACAAGAAAATTAATGAATTAATGAATGACATTAAAGAGTCCAGCAGGAATACAAATTAAACTGTACACAGAAAAAAATTTAAACTGTTAATGTGGCAATTGTATAGTGATTCATAGGTGTTTTCAGATTTTTAAAAACAATTACATTGCATTTTGAGGCTAAATTGAAACCCTGCAGTTTAACAAAACGACTATTATTAATTAATTAATTATTTAATTAATTTATTATTTTTATATCAATTGTTTTAAATAATATGTTGTACAAAAAAAATGTATAGAAACATATCTTTGCATCTGTGCAAAAAAAATACACACACGCACGCACGCACGCACACACACACACACACACACACACACACATGGATATATCCATTGGTTATTTGACATTTTTATTTAAGACATCAACAGTCAAGTTCATTCACAATTATTGTACAATAAACTATAACTTGAGCTCAGTGAAGGCCAGGGACACATATTCTTCAAATACAGGATATTTTAAAATTTATTTTATGTCCTTGAATTGTTCATAAATAAGTCAAAAAGCATGTCGAAATGCAACATGTTTAATGTAACATTGTCAAACATCTTAAATTGGTTAAAAACTAAAACAAAAAAACATCATAAATATATGGAACAGTATATACAAAGATTTGAAAGGGCATCCGCTGCGTAAAAATATGCTGGATAAGTTGGCGGATCATTCCTCTGTGGCGACCCCGGATTAATAAAGGGACTAGGCCGAAAAGAAAATGAATGAATGAATATACAAAGATTGATTAATAATAATAAGATTCTGAGTTATAACATATGTATATTTACATATACATACAGACCAAAGATAAGACAAGTAAACACATCATGCAGTTTTGAAAGGGAAAACAAAACAAAACAAAATACATAACTTTAAACATAAATTACTGGTTGGGCTATAGCAGCAACAACTGCAATCAAGCATTGCAATGAGCCTGTTACAGTGCTGTGGATGAATTTTGGCCAATTCATCTTTACAGAAATGTTGTTATTCCGCCACATTAGAGGGTTTTTGAGCATGAACCGCCTTTTTTAAAGTCATCCCAAAGCTTCTTAATTAGATTCAGATCAGTACTATGACTAGGCCACTCCAAAGTCTTCATTTTTGGTTTTCTCCTTCCACTCAGAAGTGGACTTGCTGGTGTGCTTTGGATTATTGTCCTGCTGCAGATCCCAAATTTGTTTCAGCTTCAGGCCTGCAGATTGCAGGACATTCTCCTTAAGGGCATTTTGGTACACAGCAGAGTTTATGGTTTCATTTATCACAACCTTCAGGTCCTGAAGCAGTAAAATAGCCCTATACCATAACACCACCACATTTTACAGTTGGTATGATGTTCTTTTTTTTTAAATGCGGTGTTACTTTTATACCACAACTAAATGTGACACAAAAAGCAGCTTTTGTCTCATCAATACAGTATTTGGGTCTTGGGTACCATCAATATGTTTTCTGGCAAAACTAACATTTATGTTATTGTTGGTCAGCAGAGGTTTTTCATCTTGAAACTCTACTATGCAACCCTTTATGCCCAGACTCTTTCTTATGGTGGAGTCATAAACACTCACCTTAACTGAGGCAAGTAAGGCCTGCAGTTCTTTTGTAACTTTCTTGTGAGTTGTTGCTGTGCTCTTATGGAAATTTTGGTCAACCAGCCACTCCTGTGAAGTATCTCCACTGTTCATTGTTTTTGCCATTTGTAGATAATGGATCTCACTGTGGTTCACTGCAGTCCCAAAGCTTTAGAAATTAATTACTAACCTCTAATACACTGGTAGATCTCAAGGCAGATCTTCACACAGGTCTATAAAAATTGGGATTTTACTTTCCCTTAATAATAACGCCTTCATTTGAACACTGCATGATGTGTTTACTTGTGTTATCACTAACTAATATTTAAATTTGTTTGATGATCTTAAACATTAAAATGTGACAAACATGAAAAAAAAAGAATTCTATTTCATAATGATGTATTTAATATCATTTTACTTAGCAAGTCATCATTTCAACATTTCATTATATTATAGTTTATTTCTTTCTTGGCCCCACATTTAACTTTTTACTGTTAATAATGTTGTGAAATGTTCAAAAAAGTATTTAAAATCACTTTTCAGAAATATTGCCAAAGGCATATTGTTTATCAGTAGACCTGGGTTGAATAGAACCACTTGGACATTCAACAAAGAAGTTTCCTGCACAGCAGAAAGAACAAGATAGATGTGAGTAAATTCATTTCTAATTTTTAAACAAAAACAAATCAAAATGACTGAACGTCACAAAACATTGTGGCAGAGGAAGTGAAGGTCGGGCAGTACAGCAGGACTGTAGAGTTAGATGTGTGGGGTCAGGTTGTTACTGTCTTGATTTTGGCTGTGGTTTCACCCTCCATGGACACCAAGGACAGCTTTTTCACAGTGGGGACCAGTCCCCACGTACGACAGGCGTGATGTTGCATTTATGGAGCAATTAGCTTCAGATACACCTTGTAACGTGCTGACAACAGTGCTCTGTAGCCATGGGACACTTACAGACCTGTTTCGGTTGTAAATCTAGATCTGGGATGATGATAGAACCAGTGAGGCAAAAATGATGCAACGTGAGCCAGATCTTTTCACAGTGTATTAAAAAAGTAGATATTTGGACATTGAAAAACTTCTTTTTTTAAACCTGGTAAATGTGGGGAATGACATATGACATTTCCATGAACTTTTTAAAAAATTATTATTAGTATTTAAATTAAAATGAAAACATTTTGATTAAAATTCATATGAATGTGTAAAGGTCATGGTCCTGCAGTTATAATGCAATCACCAGGATTACATATAAAAGCCTTTAGAAAGAAAAAAAAAAAAAAACATGAACTGAAATTAAATAGAAATATA
>CAIGQQ010000153.1:3638329-3652948 GCA_903798035.1 Danio albolineatus
GTTTTCCTTTTTTTTGCCTCACTGCCAAACAAATTAAAAAATATGAAAACTAAATATAAAAATAATATGTACTAACAAACATTTTAACAAAAACTATACATCGGAAAACACATTTTATTTTATGTTATTATTAAATAAATCAATCAATCAATCAGTCAAACCTTGATGTAAAAATACTAATAAAAAAAAGTGAAAATATTTTATTTAAATAAAACAAAAAATGGCAGCAGCCATTGATAATAATCATAAAAAGAAAATTATTTGAAATTAGAAAATGATTGTTTCCTGGTAACTACACTGTATACATTATACATTTTAACACACACACTGCACATCATGAAGACAAATTTAAATGTGTTTCTCTTAATATATATATATATATATATATATATATATTTACCCTAAGATTCCATATTTTCAAATAATCGTCTCTTGGCAAAATATTGTCCTAAAAATATGACATTTGTGTGTCAGACCCCCCAGTTCTTCGCGATTACACGATTGCTGAATCCAATGAAAAATCAACAAAAAGTGGCAATAATATCATTAAACATTCAATTCTAAACCATTTAATCAAATTCTATTTATTTCAGTTTGGAATTTATTGTTTTACATGACTTATAGATGTTGCATACGCAGCGCACATGATGTATTTGAGTGTCTCTCGAAAATGGTGTTTCACCTGCACCCTCACAACCATCACATTACGTGAGAGTGGGGTAATTGTTTTGCAGCCTGTGCAGTAAGCAGATGGGGAAGAAACACAAGCAGGGCTGGAGCAAGCTGAAGTGCCGCTCTAGGTAAAGGACGATTGTGCTGCCCTCAATCTGAAAGTGAAAACAAAAGTGACCGGTTCGAAAATAGAAGATGTCGAGGATGCCGCCCTCACTATTCTGCCACCCTGGGCGGACGCCTAGGCTGCCTCTATGGACACGCCGGCCCTGAGCACAAGTGATTTAAGTCACGGCCACATTAGAGCTTGAGCATGTGAAATTCTGTCTTACGGCGCTGTGAAAAGGGCCGGGATTAAAAAAGATGATTAGACATTTAAAAAGCAAGCGATTTGGTCTATAAAATAAATTTCTCTCCAGAGAGGTCATGTTTTGATCTTCGATTGGTCTTACGCAGTCACATGTTGCAATTTCACAGGTCAGAGTTCACCAAGCTTGAACTTTGCACTGCAGCGAAATGCGAAACTGAATGGGAGTCTATGACTCATATCAGACTGCAAAAATAAACTGTGAGCAAACTATCAAACGGCAAACAGCAAGCAGCTTACAATGATGAAGATTCAAGATTCAAGGTTCAAGGATGATGGCCGCTGGACATGACCGAATTGAAGGACGTTATTTGTGCTTTACATGTATAGCTGGTATTATGATGTCAGTAAAATTGATGAATGTTTTCGTTTAACTCTTTACCTGCAGTAACGAGAGAAAATGCTTCTCTACTATTAATGAGTTTTACAGCAGTCTGTGTTTTAGGTCTATTACGGTAGGGGAAGCCCTAAACTCTGATTTATACTTCTGCATCAAGCACATTCGTATGCTTTGGCACAGCCTGCGAGTGGTCGCCGTGGCCATCGCAGACGCTGATGCGCACCTCCCAAAAAATGTAACTACACGTCGAAACGATGCGTAGCGCAAGTCCTGTGATTGGTCAGGCTGATGAGTGTGGGTGGGAGTGAGAGCCGCGCGAGCCTGTTTGAGCGAGTGTTTACAAGTGTCGAGTACCATGAAGGAGCTTTAGATGGAAACTGTTGCTTTGTGTTTACCTTAAGAAAAAAAAGTTATTGCATGTCTGCCGGTTCATTCCCGCAAAATGAGCAAGTTTGAGCCACTTGTATGTTAAAGTAACATTCAGAAAAAAACAAAACACCAGTGAAGAAACTCGACACAGAGGAACATAAACACCTACTGCCAGCTAGTGTTTTGGAAGTACTATTGCAGAGCAGCACATACAGCGCGCAGAAGTATAAATGTATGACAACGTGCTTTGCTTGCACCGTGGGTGAAAACGATCACTTGGTGCAGAAGTATAAACCAGGTTTAACGCATGTCCTGAGTGAGGTACCTGATGTCAAATGCTCCGGATAGTGAAATCTGCAAGAAACTAAGATTGTGAATAAAAATAAGAGTTATACAACCTTCCTTTGTTTTAGATCTTGTCTTTTTTATGTTCATATATATGTGTTTCAATTGCAAAATTGTCCGCAAATTTCTGGGAATTACCACCGCAAAGTCATATTTATCACGAAAAATAAATATATATATATATATAGTGAAAAACTAGGGGGTTTGGTATGTATTGATGTATATTTCAATAACTGGAATTAGTTGAAATTAGTAGCACATATTAAGGTTAATAGCTCCAGAAGTAGTCCAGTTGACTTATTAAATGCTCTAATACTAATTATACAACGTTTTTTTTAAGTTTGACTGCTTGGTGCAGAAAATCAATGCCATCATCTTTCCCTCCCATCTTCAAGTATTTTTCTGAGCTATGCTTATTTAATCAAATTGAGTACTTCTGTGAGTACTTGCGACCATTCTTTATAACAGCCGAATAACGACCCAGTGTGTTATTAAAGTATTGTCCCTTTAGATTTCACTAAATCTTTACACCATCAGACCGGCACAAAAGTCTGCAGCGGATGCATTACGAGAGATGCAAAGAACTCCAATTACTCTACAAAAGCAATTTACTTGGGTCAGCATCAAAAGCACTAGTGTGAAAGCAGCCAAAGTCTCTGAGGCCGTGTACCGAATGTCCTCAGCTCTCGGGGGTTTATATCTGAGTCCACTTTTAGGTGATGTAACAACACCATAAAGTCTGAGTCATTGGGTGTTTGCGGCTGCACATGGGGCTCTTGAGCATCCATCTGAACCATAAATATACATATGGGACACTCTATGGTCTCCTGTGCTTAATAAATGGCTACAAAAATACAAGTGTGTTTCAAGTGCGGTGTTTAGGATATGAGCAATGTCTACGGAAATGATTATTTGAGATTTGAAGTCCCTCTGGGGATGGGATTTTTATTTTTTTGTACAATGTTCTAATGGAAGTATATGGAGGTATAGATTCCTAATGTTCAATACTGCTTAAGTCAAAGTGCTAAAGTTCTTGATTTTTTAATGTAGCTAATAATAAAAGTTAAAGCACTTACTGATTAATGTTTATTTTGCAAGAAAATTGAATTATCAAAACTTTTCATAATGACCAAACTGATAATTCCTGGTAATTCAAGTGAAACGAACAGAATGAACCGCCAACCATTCTAGGATATGATTTACACAGCGGATGCCATTCCAACCGCAACCCAGTAATGGGAAACAGCCATAAACACTCATTCACACACACTCATACACTATGGCCAATTTAGTTCATCCAATTCACCTACAAAATACTGCATGTCTTATGGAGGAACCAGAGCACACGAAGGAAACCCACGTGAACATGGGGAGAACATGAAAATTCCACACAGAAATGCCAACTGGTCCAGCTAGGACTCAAACCAGTTACCTTTGTGCTGTGAGGTGATAGTGCTAATCACTGAATCCGTGCCACCCTCATACATTCATTCTTTTTCTTTTCGGCTTAATCCCTTTATTAATCCTGGTTCGCCACAGCGGAATGAACTGCCCACTTTTCCAGCATGTTTTACGCAGCAGATGCCCTTTCAGCTGCAACCCATCTCTGGGGAACATCCATACACACTCATTCACAAACATCCTCTACGGACAATTTAGCCTACCCAATTCACCGATACCACATGTCTTTGGACTTGTGGGGGAAACCGGAGCACCCGGAGGAAACCCACGAGAACACGGGGAGAACATGCAAACTGCACACAGAAATGCCAACTGATCCAGCCAAGGCTCCAACCAGTGACCTTCTTGCTGTGAGGCGACAGCACTACCTACTGCACCACCGTGTCGCCCCCAAAGTCCTAAATAGAAAGCATGTCATTCATTTTGGGGCGAATTATGAATAAAATGTAATGATGAAATGTAAAGTCCCCCTCCACTGCGTAAAAAAATGGAAACTTCAAACTGCTCCTCACTTTTTTTTCTTTATCTGGCTTGAAAAAAAGTCATTATTAGACTATTTCTTAACTATATGAATTGTATTGATTGGATTCAAATATATTTAATAGCATAGCATGTATTAATGTAAAGTGATTTTGCTGCATGTAAAAAAAAAACAATATTCATTCCCTGGGGTTAGGGGTTAGGGGTAATGGGGTGGGGGTTGGGATTCATATTTTGGTTTGTTATCAGAGCAGAAAATTGATTTATATTAAAGAAGGTGGTCAAGTTTAAATATAAAAAAACACCTAAAAATGGTGTACTGTTGATCACTAGGGGGTAAACTGAGACTCTTACAGTTAAAGAAAAACTGAAAATTACAATCACAAACTGGTCAAAAACATGTACGGTAGCGGCATGATATACTGTACTGTAGTTGGACAATGAAACTGTTCCCTATATATCCTGTGAATAGGTGGTCATGTTTTGATCATCAATTGGTCTCATGCAATCACATGATGCAATTTTGCAGGTCACCAAGCTTGAACTTCCCAACGCGGCGAACTGCGAAACTTGTCGCATGAGCTTGCGTTTCAGGTCTGCCGCATTCACATGCATATGAATGGAAGTCTATGGGGAGAAAAGTGCAGTGTGACTGGGGCTTAAGAGCAGAGTGTGAAGGTTTAATTAGCAGAGTTGTAGTGCAGTTTTGCTTACAATATTGCAGTGCACACAACATTATGGGTGAGATCAGTCGATAACAAAGTGTTGGTGCACATCTCGCTGGCTTATCTGTGTCCAAGACAGCTGGTCTATTGTGATGTATCAATAGCCACAGTCTCCGGGATAATGTCAGCATACCATTAGGAAGGACAAACCACACCAAACAGGAGTAACTGTCGATGCAAGAGGAAGCTGAAAGGGTGTGTCCGAGTGCTAACCTGGATTGTATCCAAAAACATAAACCACAGTTGCCCAACACACTGTAGAATTAAATGTGCTCCTCAACTGTCTTGTTTCCACCAAAACTGTTCACCGAGAGCTCTACAGGGTTAATATACATTGTCGTGCTGCTAAAGCAAACCTTTGGTCACTTATGCCAATGCCAAAGTCGGTTCCAATGGTGCCAGCAACAAACATCTTGGGCTGTGGACAATGTGAAATACATATTGATTTCTGACGAGTCCACCTTCACTGTCTTTCCTACACCTGGGTGAGTAAAGGTGTGGAGAAGCCCCAAAGAAGCGTACCTCCTAAACTGTTGCATGGCCACAGTAAAGCATAGGGGTGGATCAGTGATTGTTTGGGCTGAAATATCACGCATTCCCTAGGCCTTACACTTTTACTAGACGGCCACGTCACTGCCAAGGACTACCGAACCATTCTGAAGGACAATGTGCACCCAGTGGTTCAAACATTGCATTCTGAAGGTGCACCAATACCTACCTCAAGACTGATGACAGTCTGCTGGCATGAGTAACAGTAATGTAGTCGATATACCGGTCCGTTGTGGTAAAGAAGGAGCTGAGCCTATAGGCAAAGCTCTCGATTTACCGGTCAATCTACGTTTCTTCTCTCTCCTATGAGCTTTGGGTCATGAAAGACAAAATCTTGGATACAATCAGCCGAAATTAATTTTCTTTGTAGGGTGGTATGGCACATCCTTAGAGATAGGGTGAGGAGCTCTGTCACCCGGGAGGAGCTCAGAGTAGAGCTGCTGCTCCTTCACATCAAGAGAAGTCAGCTGAAGTGGCTCGGCCACCTGTTTCGGAAGCCTACCTAGGAAGGTGTTCCAGGCATGTCCCACTGGGATGAGGCCTCGTGGAAGACCCAGGACAAGATGGAGGGACTATGTCTCTCAGCTGGCCTGGGAATGCCTCAGGATCCCCCAGGATCCGGAGGAACTGGAGGAAGTGTCTGGGGATAGAGATTTTTTCTCTAGAGTTTTACTCATAAGACTACTGCCCCGCCACCCGGCCCTGGAAAAGCAGATGAAATTGAATGAATGAACAACAGAAATCTTTCAAAAATATTTTCTAAAGTCGATCAAAGTCTGTATTTACAAGAATAGGTCACCCAAAAATGACATCATTTACTCTTTATCCTTATCTCTTGGAGCCTATCAAAATATCTCATCCTTTTGAACAAAAGACCTTGGCTCAATTCAAGTTAGATTTTAAAGCCATGTGATCACAGCCAAAAAAGAAAAAAAGCCTCATACAGTATGTTTTTGTAAGTATTTTAAAAACAGTACATGACTTGCATATGTTTTGTGAGGTTTTTATGCTTATATGGTTCCTGACTCATGCTATGATGTATTATTTGAACTTTAAAAATTGTGAGGGAGAAAAAGAAAAAAGAAGTATTTGACTTTAACAAATAAAGCGCTACCGTTGATGGCTGCTGTTGCAGCTGTGACTAAATCATATCCCTTCTGATATTCATGCTAACATCAGGATTGTTAGTGTTACTTTGCTTTTATACAAGAGGTTAACAGTAATGGCAGTTGTCAATAGTGGCTTTTACACCAAAGGAAACCGTGGGGGGTGGGGTTAAATTTGCTCCTATTTTAGAGTGTAATCCAGCACAATAGGGACTTCAAGTGGTGGCTGTTAAATGTTAAATGCCGCATTTAAAGGTTGTCGGTTGGCTTTTGTCACCAAAGAGGTCTTGCTGGTAGAACAAACACGACCAGAAAAATTGGCTGAGAGCAGTTTAACTCTCTGGCAAGTTCATATTTGGTGGAAAAGCTCCTTATTTTTATCACAATTGAAAAGGAAAGAAAAGTGAAATAAGACAAACAATCAAGCACTGCATGGGCACAGAACTGCCATTTTGTCCTTGGAAAAATGTGTTTTGAAAAATATAAAATAAAATATAAAGTACATGCCACCAACATTATCTTTCTATACAGTTTGTTTATTTATTGTATCCCATTTAAATAGTGCTAGTGATTTATATGGCTTCTGTTAATCCAATTAGGGAACACTTACATTACTATTGTGCTAGATAAGACTCTGATCTGGAGAAACTAGTTCACCCAATAGCATAGTTCTTTCTAAAATAATTTCTATAGTAGCTCATGCAGTGCAGACACACCAAAAAAGTACCTTTCACCAATAGTTCTAGAAACTGTCATTGTTTTGAAGGTTTGATTTTCATTACTTTTGTTGCTGCACAAATTATAGCAGTTAGTTGTGTTGTATCACAAAATCAAATGTTCAGCAAGTGTGACCACCAACCACCAACCTAAAGCATGGGTGTAACAATTCATAGATTCTTTGAATGAACTTCTAGGTCTAATCCAATCTGGAAATTCAAGTATTAGTTTTCAATTGTGTAAAGTAACCAGGCCCGGATTAAGAATTCAGAGGCCCCTGGGCACAAAGTCTTGTAGGGCCCCTATGTGGCCGCACCCCTATAGTTGAATAATAAAAAAAAAGATTAGTACATATATATATTATTATTATTTTTTTAAACAAAATTAATCTATAGGCACCACGGTGGCGTAGTGAGTAGCACCTTCGCCTCACAGCAAGAAGGTCGCTGGTTCGATCCCCGGCTAGGCCAGTTGGCATTTCTGTGTGGAGTTTGCATGTTCTCCCCGTGGTTGCGTGGGTTTCCTCCGGGTGCTCCGGTTTCCCCCACAGTCCAAAGACATGCGGTACAGGTGAATTGGGTAGGCTAAATTGTCCATAGTGTATGTGTGTGAATGAGAATGTATGAATGTGTTTCCCAGAGATGGGTTGTGGCTGGAAGGGCATCTGCTGCGTAAAACAAATGCCAGATAAGTTGGCGGTTCAATCCGCTGTGGCGACCCCGGATTAATAAAGGGACTAAGCCGAAAAGAAAATGAATGAATGAATGAATTAATCTATAATGTATTGCTTGCAATTTGTAAATCAATGATTTTAAGTATGCAACACAGTGGCGCAGTAGGTAGTGCTGTTGCCTCACAGCAGAAAGGTCACTGGTTCGAGCCTCGGCTGGGTCAGTTGGCATTTCTGTGTGGAGTTTGCATGTTCTCCCCGTGTTCGCGTGGGTTTCCTCCGGGTGCTCTGGTTTCCCCCACAAGTCCAAAGACATGTAGTATAGGTGAATTGGGTATGCTAATTTGTCCGTATTGTATGAATGTGAATGAGTGTGTACAGATGTTTCCCAGAGATAGGTTGCAGCTGGAAGGGCATCCGCTGCATAAAACAAATGCTAGATAAGTTGGCGGTTCATTCCGCTGTGGCAACCCCACATTAAAAAAGAGACTAAGCCAAAAGAAAATGAATGAATTAATGATTAATGACACAGTGGCGCAGTAGGTAGTGCTGTCGCCTCACAGCAAGAAGGTCGCTGGTTTGAGCCTCGGCTGGTTCAGTTGGCATTCCTGTGTGGAGTTTGCATGTTCTCCCTGTGTTTGCGTGGGTTTTCTCCGGGTGCTCCGGTTTCCCCCACAAGTCCAAAGACATGCGGTACAGGTGAAATGGGTAAGCTAAATTGTCCGTAGTGTATGTGTGTAAATGAGAATCTATGGATGTTTCCCAGAGATGGGTTGTGGCTGGAACGGCATGTAGCTGTAAAACAAATGCTGGATAAGTTGGCGGTTCAACCCGAAAAGAAAATGAATGAATGAATAAATGATATTAAGTATAAATATATCTAATCTACAATGATTTAACTTATTTTAAAGCATTTAAAACATACTTTTGAAAAAAAAACCTGTAATAATAATAACAGTAGTGAAAATGAATGGATTTAATATACTTGTTCAAGTTTACTAAAGCAGTACTAAAAATTTAGGTATTAGGTAAAAAAAGGTTATTTTTAATGTATAACTTCTAAATATCTATAATGCATATGATTTGGATATAACACCTCTCCAATCCAGTTCTATGAATCTGAGTCCTCCATAATACACACTTATTAATGATTCCTACTTGTCTTCCTCGTGATGAAGAGTAGGCAAATTGTAGTGGGGGAAAAAAAAAGAACGTGTTCATCAGACGCTGCATTTGAACCAGGTTGATGATCGATCACGTCAAAACATGTTTCCATGCGCTTTATGAGCTACGCCACTCATGCTGCTGTCTTTGTGCTCTTTAGTCTTTCAACTAGATTATTCCAACGAGGTGCGCTATTTCCACTTAGCCAGAATAGACACTCCAAACTCTGCATGTTACACTCCCCTGGGCCTGTGCCCATAATGCCCTTTGGTTAATCCGGCCCTGAAAGTAACACACAAATACTCAAATGACTGAGCATTTTTTTTCAGGAATTGTATTTCACTGGGCACTCAAAAAAGATTTAGGCATAGCAAATACGATTGGAAAATTATGACATGCATTTGTATATATGGCAAAACACGTCTTTTCCACCAAGAAGGTCCATGCTGAGGCCAAAGGCAGGTACTGGTTAGATCAGGGCCTGGTGTGTGGACTTTGAGGGTTTTAAGATGTGGTCACATGATGATTGGTCAGTTTGTATGTCTCAGTATTTGGGCTTTGGTCACATGGTCAAGAAGGAATAAAAATAGGTGGTAAACTTTGTCCCTTTTCTTGCTCTACTCCTTTCCTGCTCTGCTCCTCTCCTGCTCTGGAGGCTCTGTTCTCTGACTCTACTGCTATCAGGCTATCTTAGGGGCCTACTCTCTTTGTTTCTCTATAACTTTTTTTTTGCATTTAAGCTGGGTACAATTATTATCACATGTTTTGATAATTTCATGTTTTAATCATTTAAATTAAATAATAATTTTAGATTTGAGTAGAAATGTACAGTTTTTCACCTTCATAATGATAACTTTTAGTCACTCGGCAGAACTACAGTTTGAACCGCTGTAGGTTAAATACCATTCTTTACATAAAAATTCCATCCATTTGGACTACATACTTTAAATATAACTGATCTAATAAACTTGTGATTTGACATTTGTTAGTTAAACATTGCTGAAACAATTAAGAACACGATTTAGGTAATAACATCAATAAATCCAATGTGTTTTAAAATCGTCTTATTTATTTAAAACACACTGGGTTTAATATTTTGTGTGGAATATTGCTGCATTGTTTTTGCCCCTGAATATTGAAGGGCACCTATAATGAAAAGTATCTTTTGCAAGCTGTTTGGACAGAACTGTGTGTAGGTATAGTGTGTCTACAGTCACATTTTTTTTTTTTACTGACATTGAATTGGGATCCAAATCCCACTTATTTTCAGACCCACCGCAACGTGATGTAGGAGTGCAGCTTCCCCACCCTCCGAATTGATTGACAGTCGTGTATTAACATGTTTCTGTAGTAATGCATATAATCATATCAACAACAAAGGACATGTGCAAAGCAACTGGCATTAAAAGATCTGTTCAGCTCTCTGTGATCATCAATCATCATCAAATGTGATCAAGAATGAGTTTTACAAGATCAAAACTTTTTTTTAAAGTGCATGTTTGTAATGAATTACAGCAATTTTACCATCTTTATTTTATCACCACAGCCACGTCAGTACAATTATAAAAGAAGACTCTCGATCCCGGCTTGTGGACATTAAATCAGGTTTATTTTGTACATTTACATAACAGATATCCATACAGCAGTGGGTATTATTGTGTATCCTGTCACATTTGCAGTGCAAAAACAGTACAAAGTTAAATGCGCACTGTGTGTGTGTGAGTGTCTGTGTGTATGTGCGAGAACTTTGTAATGACATTTTGTGTGACTTATTGCAGAAGGGCTTGAATTAACTTCACAACAAATACATCAAATAATCATTGGGAAAGTTCCTACAGTATTGTTTTGCACAAACGTTACGTGAGATCAGCTTTCTTCATGTCTGTCACTGTGCTGTTTATCTGATGCAGTCGAGGTGGAGATTGAGGCACACTCTGACAGTCATGTGGTAATGATGGGCAGGGAGAACTAGCACTAAAGGCACATGCAACAAAAACAGCTACATTGTGTCCAAAGCAGAAAACTTTAATATTCTGAAAGGTATAATAAATATTCTGATGGGTGTTTTAATCTGAAACTTTACAAACACATTCTGGTGACACAAAATAGGTGCCCTTTAAGTTAGCCAATCTCGTAGAATTTAAATAATTGGCTTTTCTACAGCTAAATATATTTATACCATATCTTTTTTAACTAATTAAATCTAATAGTTTTCAATTATTTCAAATTTATATTGATTATAAGAAAAATCTGACAACATCCATTAAAAAAAAAAAAACTGACAACTTAAATAAAATCTCTGAGTATGTGTGATTTAACTTGAGTACATTTGTAGTTCGGTATCAGTAATATTTCTGTGCTGTTTTCCGCTGACTCCTGAAGGGAAATGAATGAATAAATGAATGAATGTTCGTTGATCTAACTATTTAACAAACCTTAATTATGTAATTGATGTTTTTATTAGTATGTGTTATTGTTTATAATATGACAATAAATATATTTTTAAAAATTAAGCTTAAAATTGTCTTATTGTTTCTGAAAAAAAGTCGTCCAGTAATACTCCAGTAAAATCTCCAAAAACATAAATAGTGTTATGTGAATGGAAAGCTGACAAGGGCGTGCAGATCCAAATTCAGGTTTATTTAACATAATGATCAGGTAAGCAGCAGTCAACACAGGAGCAAACAGATTTATACGGGCAATCCAGAGTCGTGGTCACTAAACAGGCTGATGGTCAAAAGGCACGAAGCAAGCAACGTAGGCAAGGCAAGCGCATCGTAATATTCACAGTACAGTTTAACAAGACTCAGCAACGTGTGAGTGCTGTTTAAATAGTCCTTGTAATCTGTCTTTGAGCAGCTCCCAGCTGTGTGAATCAGTCGTGATCCGGAACAGGTGTGTGTATGTGGTGCATGACTGGAACTCCATGTGACAGCGGATCTGTTGTTCTTTAGCGATCTGTGTTTTTCAGCGATCTGCAGCCACTAGATCGCTGGTGATCATAGCACATAGTGTGAACATAAATTAAAATAGTTGATGTTTTACTGCTGTTAATGTTTAATATAAAAATTAGAGGGAATGTATAGCAGAGTTTTGGGACTCTAAAAACATGAGAAATAGCTCATTATTCCAATTATAGCCTACTGCATGCAAAAGAGACTGAGAGTCTGTCTAGAACAAACAGCGATAATCCCAGAGCTTTTCTGTTTCTAAAAAAAATAAAGACAGGAACATTGCTTGAAGAATTTAATGACTTGACATGCTTTGTTAATAATATTTATTCTTCAATAAAACAGTTTACATTTTCAGAGAGCAACATCCACAAATCAGTCAATAAATATGCGATAATTAGCCATTTCTGATTTCAAATCTACCACTTCAGACATGTTTCGACTCAAGGTCTTGTTGCATCTTCATTTTATCAAGAAAGCCAAGTGTATAATTACAAGCATGAGGAAATAATTGTCTGACTAGCTGAGAGCAAGGTCAGAGTTAACTTGAATCTTCAACAACTGAGATGACAATAAATGAATCACCACATGCATTATACATTCCGAGCGTATGATTTAATATCTTCAGCAGATGCAGCTGTTGGCTGATTGGAGTGCGCAAATAAAGCTGCTGGAATATCTGCCAGTCGTACCTAATTCATTTCTAGACTGAAACATGGAGCAAAAATAGACACCTTCAAAGCTTTCGTGTCTGACCACATTGTGAATACATAAAAAGAAAAAGAAAATCAATCACATTATTTATTAATATATTCATTTCGCCCTTTCAAAGTGCCAGACTCATGAAGGCACACTTTTAATGTTTCTATTCTGGCATCGGTGTTATCTTTAAATCTTTTATTTACTTATTTATTTTAGACTCTTCAAAGACTTTAGCTTTACATAACCGTGCAATAACTTTTTATCAATGTGTTTTTTTTTTTTTTGTAGTTTTATTTTTCCAACGTCTGGAAAAAGACTGGAAAAAGAGTAGGTATTCTCTCTCAAGACCACATAGTTTGAGTATGTTCAGGGGGTCTTAAGCCCTGAGCAGTGAAGTTTCTTGTGAAGCAATGCATTATTGAGAATGCTTGTTTCCCAGGGGTTTTATTAAAACAAACATGTGTATAGCCAGGACTGGAAAGGTTACCTTTAAAATGGATTTCACTACAGGTTACAAAAAATATACTATATGTAATTTGTAACATATTTTATCAATATACTCTGCCCATTGTAAAATAAAAAAGTTACCACCTGCATTTTGCTAAGCAAATATATGAGTCTCTAATTAGATTATTAATCTCCATACTTTTCCTGCCAACACTCCCGTATTTCAGACCCATCTCCCGCCACCCTCTTGTTTTGTTATTGCTCCCAGAAAACTTTCGTAATTTCAACCCCTCAGTATACCCAACCTCCTGCCACCCCGGACAACACATTTTTGGTACAATCTGTAACACCCTTGGGTCGCCAACTTTTGTACTATCCCGGTTTTCAACGATGTTAATCAGACACCTCACCCCCGACGCCAAACTCCAACCACCCCGCCGGTCTCCTGGATTTTCAAAGACAAATGTTGGCAGGTATGTAGTGGGGTTCTGACAATCTTAGAGGGGACATTTTACAAAAAAAAAATTCCAACAGTAATTTTTGAGTATAATCTAAAAAAAAAAGGCTTCGATTTGCTAGGGAGCATAAAGATTTCAAGATTGGTGCAATGGAAGAAAGTCACATTGTCTGATGAGCAGGGACTGAATCTGTAGTTTGTAAACAATCTGTGTATTTATGCAGAATGATTTAGTAAGTATAGCAACTAACATAATACAAATACAATGCAAATCTAAATAGATCTTTCATATACTATCTACTAAAAGACAAAAAATACTTTACGAACTGTATTGAAAATAAATCATATAAATATTTGCACATAGGTCAGTAATATTAGTGAAATTCATATAAAAATTTAGTAAGTATAGGTTTACTCAAATTTCATTTATTCATTCATTTTCTTTTCGGCTTAGTAACTTTTTTAATCAGGAGTTGCCACAGCGGAATGAGCCACCAACTTATCCAGCAGCGGATGCCCTTTCAGCTGTAACCCATCACTGGGAAACACCATACACTCTTATTTACACACATACACTATAGACAATTTAGCTCACTCAATTCACCTGTACCGCATGTCTTTGGACATGTGGGGGAAACCGGAGCAATCGGAGAAAACCCTCGCGAACACCGGGAGAATATGCAAACTAGGGTTGGGCGATGTCGATCAATTTGGCATTGTACGATGTTAAATGTGAATCATCGCGATGGACGATGGCATTGTTGTCGTAGGCGGCAGACTCGCATGGGCTTTGTTTTATCCATAACCAAGTCATAAATAAATAAATATAAGTTACACACAAATGACCACCTGTCAATCACTTTTTCCACAGGACTCTGGCATGAATAGACAGTGATCTGTGTCCTTTTAATGTCGTTGACAAACTTGGTTGGTAAAAAAAGGTGCACAACCAACAGGAACCAACCAACAGTATCTGAGGTTTTCACTGAAATTACTAAGTACATGCATGAAAGCAAAAGGTTGAAGCAGTGTACTGATGCTGTGACACATTACTGTTACGGATTGGTCAGGCTCTCACGACCCTCATTCACGAAGAT
>CAIGQQ010000153.1:3657948-3695875 GCA_903798035.1 Danio albolineatus
TGACGGAGGAAGTACAGTCTCTGCTGGGCTTTCTTTACAATAGAGTCAATGTGAGTGAATGTTATTCAAGCCTTTATGAAATGATGAGTCTCACACAAGTGTCGTTTGCAGTACACATAAACACATATATGTGCGTTTACTGACACCATGCGGCCATGGTGATCATAGTGGTTAAGAATTACATAGCGATTTAGCTGTCTTTGTTGTTTTAAAAACTTTTTAAACTTATAAAACTTAAAAAAAAAATACATATATAAATAAAAATAAAAACACAACAACAGTTGTAACTGTAACATCCCCAGCTCGTCACCCATCATCTCCTCACTCATCACAATCACCGAGACCTTCCTCCAGCCGTGCACCATCACCAGCCTATTAATCACCACTCATAAAAGCCCCACTCTGCCACTAGCCCTTCGTCGGGTATCATCAATGGACACGTTTCTCCCTGCCTGTTCCTCATCTCGCCTTGGACACCGTCCTGTGCTCCTTACTCTTCTCCACCACCATCTCTCCAATCAGGGAAGTGACTTTATGTACTTTGAATGCATCCTCTCCTGAACGTACACCTAACCCCTTGCTTTCGTCCAAGTTTAACCTTCTTCTGAGTACTATACCTGAACTAGTTAATAAAGACTACTTTTTGTATATCTTGACTCATCGCCTTTTTCTGAACGTGACAGTAACAAACATTTTAATCCCAGTTTATTTGCAGACATATATATATATATATATATATATATATATATATATATATATATATATACACATGTTATTATGATGCCTGTCAATCAATTTGGTTTGGTGTGGAAAACCACACTCTTGTGTCACGTTGCGGTGGGCCTCAAAATCACTGAGATTTGGATATTATTTTAAGGTCAGGGAATTAAAAAAAAATGTATATCACCCCAATATGACAGTGGACACGCTATACATACAGACAGTTCTGTCCAAACAGCTTACAAAAGGTGATTTTTATCACTGTAGGCGCCCTTTGAATAACTTATTTACATTATGTGATTTTTTTTATTAATAAGTTGTTTACATTGTATGACTTTGTAGATAAAAACCTTTTTTTGTTTTTTAAGTGAAGTTTATTTGTAAACAAATTTCGAGAGGATCACGTGCTTATGATTGTTCTCAGCTGTTCCAGCATCAGCTCATGATCGATTATCCAATCAGATGATTCCTAACTCTCTATAAATAACCAAAGTTTCCTTATCTCATCATCTTCGTCTTGAAGAAGACATTTTACCGAAACTGGAACTACATATTTGGTGACGTACCGTTTCGATATCAATGCAATCAAGCAAAAGATCCGAACCCAACTTGATTCATTTATTAGACTCTGGATCAACTATGTTGTTAAAGAATCAATAGTTTTAAAAACAGTTCACTTTCAGATTTAAACTTCAGCTGGATGTTTCCATTCACTTAGTGCTGTGTTACACACTGCATAGAAGCTCATTTTCAAAAACCTATAATAGAGACTCTTTAAAACACAATTCCTGAGTTTTTTTGGAGGTACAACATTTTCTTTTTTTTATGTTCAATCCATTTAAATAAAAAAAAAACCTAATTAGTTAACTTAATTACTTCATGTTATCCTCATACAAATTGATTGTGTGGAACCCAGCATTTTTACAGTGTTTCTTTCTTTTTTCAAGCCACGTGTCCTATGCAAAAACTAAAGTATGCTTATTTGTAGAGCACTCTTGATTTTTTTGATCTAGCTGAAACCATTTTGCATATGTAAAGCCAATAGTGTATTCAAACAGATGCCAGAAATCCAACTGTTTGGCTCCATGATGAGCAGAAATCAATTCACATCCCGCTTCAAGGTCTCAGCTCCGCAGATGTACAGTTTGGCTTTGAGGCAGGATAAGCAAATGCTGAGGTAAACATAACCTGAATGGACATACTTTTTTATCGTATGATGGTTTGTCAATGCTATCCTGCAGTGTAAAATTGAAGTTTCATATATATGTATGGCACCTTAAAAATCGTAGAATCCTCTGAGATAGAAAACCAATCCCATTCTAGTTCTGTTCTCACAAAACATACACCCAAACAAAACAGACAAAAAGGAAAAGGGGAAAAAAAAACACCCTCAGTCTTAAATTATGAGGCGAAACAGCCCTGCAGGCTACCGAACCACTGCAGTTTGGAAAAAAAAAAAAAAAAACAAGGTTTGTTCTGTTGCTGCAGTCAGCCATTTTAGTTCTTAATCTGATCGAGGCTGTTCTGCATCAAGCCACATCAAGTGCTTGGCTATTGATCCATTCATACAAACCTACAGCGCTCATAACTCATAATTGCCTAGCTGCTCTAAAGAGGGTTTTAATCACACATTCCACAGCTCATGTCTGTTTACAGCTCACACAAGAGCAATTACTGGCAGTTGTTTGTTAGTGAGCATTTCACACATCATACACACACTCACACAACTGGTTTTGTAAGTGTTCCAGTTTAACTCCCATTATTGAATACAATTTGGATACATTCTTATGCAGTCAAATCAGACATAGTGATACAAGATACAAAGGAGTTGTTACATAAAATTCACATCAATGTTATGTCAGGGTTAATATCAGGCTATTTAAACCACAAACTCACTTGATGCACATTGGATATATTGCAAGGCTTGAGTTAACTTGTTAAACCACTATTAAAGAGAACAAGGTCTCAATCTTGAACAAACAATAATTAGCATCAATATTTTTATCAATACTAACAGATGTCAATACATTATTTCATCAATACTAACAGATGATAAGACAAATGAGAATATCAATCTCACTTCTAATTGTTATTATGCAGTGCAAAGTCTGGTCACAGAACATTTAAAAACAAATTTTTGTGATGTGTAGAAACATGTCTGTATAATCAGAATGATTTTAAAAAGTCCAGCATGACAATCAGTTTATGTGGTTGAAGTCAATGTGTCAGGGCTGGAAAGGAGGACGCAAATACACAATTGACACGGAAACACAAGCTTTATTTAGAGGATGAAACATGAGGCAAGGCAGAAGGATTGCAAAAGGACAGGCTGCTGAGGGATGGAGGAAACTCAAGACTTCATAATGATTTAGAAGAGAGTATCTTGTGGGTGGACATCAGGAGAACTGGCTGGTCAGAAAGGGGGTAACTTTAGACTTCAGGTCAAGCAGGTTGGGACTTAAGGCTGATTTATACTTCTGCGTCGAGTGCATGTAGAAGGTCAGACGCAACCTTCGCACAATCGCATATCCTTTACCATGTCTGACGCTGATCCCAAAGACTATAGAATACACAAGATATATCACTTGTATAGTTTTGAATGGGGAAAAGTGTAATGGTCAATATGGCGAATGCAGTCCCTCCTACTAGTACAGGAGCCAATCATTGATTGCTTTAGACTGACGTTTCTCTGGGGAGAAACTCGGACCAGATGTGTGCTTTAATGACAGGTTTTGTGGTCAACAAACGCATTGGAATCTCGGCAAATTCTCGCTTCACACCCATAAGAAATATATCCAAATAAAACTTGAAATCTTTACTTTTTAATGAACCAAGTGCAATTGAAAACAAGAGTTTTTTTTTTTTGTAAGCTGTGTGAAATGAATGCGAGGTACAGTCCATCCTGTTAAATGCATATCACATGACAGCAACTGCTCAAATGCCTCACAAACTTGTAAACAAAGAGTTGGTGTCATTTCTGGAGGAAATTCACCATCAAGACCAAGTTGTGAATCACACAGATGACCAGCACGATCTGACAAAACATTATCCTGAGGATGATAACATGTAACACTGCCATAAATGAGGTTGGTGTCGTGATCTTCCTTTCAAGTGCGCATGCACATTAGCTTGGGCAACCTGAAAAAATCGTTTAGAAGCAAAACTTATGAGACAATTGCTTAATTTTATTGGTGAATCCAAATATTTAATGTAATTGTAACCTTGGCAGTTTTGGAGAATTCGATGTTTCCCCATTAGACAGAACGCCCAAGAGGCATTTTAAATATGGCCGCCGAGTGAAATGGCTTGCCTTAAAGGGACTTTGGCTGACCCTGACACACACCTTTTAAAAATTGCAACTACACATTGTGACTATGCATATTGCAAGCTCTGTGATTGGCCATGATTGGGGTTTGGATAGGGTGACTCCATTAGTACGGTGGCCGGGAAGTGCAAAACAACTTTACAAAGTGTGAAACACTTTTACAACGCTCAAGACAAATTTATATTTTGGAAAACATTTTTACCTATCACAAGACACAATTACATAGGAAAAACGATTTTACCAAAGACAAAACCAGTTTACATTTTAGAAAACAAAATAACAATACGCAAAACACTTTTACCAGTCCCGAAACAAATTTACAAAGATAGATTCTTTACGGAAAGGGAATGTACCAAACACCGGAAGTGACGCGACGAAAGGGGTGTTGTTGTTGTCGCTGGTGGTGAGCGCGGTGGCCCATATCTATCAGCTGATAACCACTGAAAACGCCCATTCAGTCCAATGATAACATTTAAGTAGGCTATGAAATGAACTCTATTTGGTAGCAAAATGCCAGCAACTGACATTTATTTTACACAAATTATGATCACAAATAGAGGACTACTTTGCAAGATGCTATATTATGACCTCACGTCAACATTATGCATAATGTTAACATAATGCATTAACATTATTATTGCTAAGATAAAAGATACCTAAAAATACATTGACAATGATGATGTACTAAAGAGAAAATAATTAGTTTATGTAAAGTTATAATAACATGTAATAACACAGCCTTGCCAGCAGCCTCACTGAAGTTCCACAAATATTGTTCTCTCTCAACAGATTTGTATGTGTTGGAGTGTCACTAGGAAAGCAGGCATTTAGACCAAAATTTGAGGAAAGGGAAGAGGAGATCCTCAAATAAGAAGAAAAAAAGATATTCAGCATTTGTAAATTAAACCAAATTTGAAATTGAGATAAGATTGAATTTCACATGCGATACATAGCTTTGTAAAATACTGCACCCTTGCTGCGCAGGCAATGGGTGCAGCTTGGAACATCACTATATACCAATTTGTTCCAGAGTTGTTCTTGTATAGCAAAGGGGTTCTGCATCACAGCACAAAGGATGCTTATTTAAAGAGAGAGATGATCAACCCATGCTCATTGGGAATACATGCCCAGGGCCATGTTTTCACAAACTGTGAAATACTTTGCTCCGGTGACATTTCCTCACAGCTTGTGTTGACAAATCCACCAGAGGCCTTCTCTACATTTTTTTTTTTTTTTTTTTTACAAATTTCAAATACTAGGTAGGTTTTCTCATACATGACATTTCTCAATTTTCTTCAATTTTTTCTTGTGCATATACCATCTTAAGATCAACTGACCCACACCCTTCCCTAATGCCAACTGATTGTGTTTTCAAAAGCAAGCAAAAAGAGACATTTAAAAAAAAAAACATTGCAGCAGTGTGGTTTTACCACAATTTCACATTGCTTTTTTTTTACCTGGTTTCTGGAACTGTCCTTTGCAGGACTCAATCCTGGTATGCACCACATTCAAATAACAATCCTCTGTACAAGGCAAGCTACTTAGCAAACTGACCAGTCTGGAAAGCAGACCATAAGTAAACGAGACAAACGCATTCAATTATGGATCACAGGCATGTTTAATTTGTGTTTGTGGTAGTTAGTGCTGTGCAAAGTACTGTGCAAAAACAACACTTTAATGATTGATAATAGGTCCCTATAAGTGTCAGTAACGTAAAGTAACCCCTTAGCATTCATTTTATGCAGAAACTGCAGGCAAAAGTATGCTGAGGCACGCGCTTGCAGTTTTGCAAAACTGTAGCTTTGGACATGTATTTCCAAAAAATTGTGTTGGAGATATGGCATCTTATTACCTAAAATTGACGTCTTGTCTTTCATTTTTTTTATTTGCCTATAGAGGGAAAACTAATTACATCATGTTGCTTCCAATCAAATACTTTAAGAATCAGAATTTCTAGAAGGTAAAAGGTCGAAAGTTTTTTCATACAATTTACTTGAAATAATGAAGTTTACAAGGTGCAATGAAAAGCGAACAAATCTTTAATTAGCTTCCCGAGGCATAGCGTTTTTGTTGTGGCTGCTGTCTTTCTGTTTCATTCGCTAGCCGGGAGGACTTTGAAGGCCAGGTCTTTCTCGGCTGGAGAATGAATATAAATGTATTTGGTATTCTCGCATCAAGCTTCTTTTATTGATGAATGCACTGGGTTCTCTCTCTCTCTCTCTCTCTCTCTCTCTTTTCTCTTTTGTCTGTGGTCAAGAACATCAGATGAATACTGAGCATAAATGGCTTTGGGAGAAGAAAAAAAAATCTATAACACTACCCACAACACAATAACTAGCACCAATAAACCTCAGAAAACAATGGGTTCTGTGTACATATATATATATTTTTTTTTTGTAAAAAGCAACTACTTTCACAATATGTTTTTGCTAATCAGGTCATGACCAAGGATGAGTTCTGTCCATGATAGACTGCTCCATTCCGTTTTTGAAAGGTTTTGAATTCAGATGACGATGTTGTTAAATGATCCCTTATTCACCTCAATTTAAAATTGACAATTCATGAGCTCGTACTTACAAATGCTTCATTGGATAAAGATAATGTGTATTTGGCATGCTGTTCTAAAAGAGTACTCAAAGCTTGGATAGATTCTTAAGACCAGGGTCATCCCCTTGTTGGAAGAGAGAGGTCTGAGTTCAAGGTGTAATCCTGCAGTATACACTGCTGAACAAAATCTTAATACTGGAGAAACATTACAGGTATTCACATTATTCACTGGTAGATCATAATATGATTGTAAGTACTGCTTTAAAATACCCAAAGAAGACACAGGTGCAAAAGCCAGAAAACAGAGAATAGGTTATTTAATGAAAAAAGCATTAAAACTCAAACAGGCTGTTCTTTAGCTAATGAAAACAAACAAAAAAAAACACGACAATAGATCTAAAATCGTCAGAAATTACTCAGTAGTGAGTAGCACCTCCATTTTTGTTGATTACTTCAAACACTCTTTTCAGCATGCTTGACATAAGTGTTTCCAGAAGGCTGGTGGCAAACGTGAAAAAAATAAATAAATAAAAATAAAAAAACAGCAGAGAATAAGCAAAGACTTTCAGAAGAGGAGACTCTGTGTTGTTAAGATGGCTTCAAGAAGATCACCCACAGTCTGGAACTGGCGTCTGTTATTGTAAACTTCCCTTGCCATCCATTCCCAAATGTTCTCAATGGGATTTAAATCAGGGGAGCATGCAGGATGGTTCAAAAGAACAGTGTTATTCTCCTGGAAGAAGCAGTGTGTCAGGTGGGCTAAATTGCAGCATTGTCCTGTTGAAAGATCCAGTCATTATTGCACGGACCATGGCCCTCAATCAAGATGTATGCCTGTAACATTCACATAACCAGCAGCTTTTCAACGCCCCTGCACACCCTGAAGCTGTTTTACCATTGAAGGAAAAAGCACCCCAGATCATGATTGAGCCTCCTCTGCTGTGCCATGTAGTAAACATCTCCTGTGGAATCTCTTTGTCATGCCAGTAATGTTGTAAGCCATCAGGATTATCCAAGTTATTATTTTTTTTTCATCAGAGAACAAACCTTCTTACACTTTTCAATGTCCCATGTTTGGTGCTCCTTTGCAAATTCCAAACGGGCAAGTTTGGGGTGTGGGATAAGATGTGGCCTTTGAAGATGTTTTTGTTCTCTAAGCCCTTCTCTCGAAGATGTTGTCTGATGGTTATTGGGCTGCAGTCAGCATCAGTAAGGGCCTTAATTTGGGTTGATGATCTGCTTGTGCCTTCCCAGACAGCCCGTCGAATCCTTTGTGCAGGTGAATTTTTTTTGGGGGGTCTATCACTTTACTTTTTTGTTCTATAATGCATAGGATCTTTTAAAAAAAATTTAATTACTGTCTTACTGCATCCAATCTCAGCAGCAATGATGCACTTTGAGAGCACTTGCTTGTGCCGCTCAACAATCCTGCCACATTTAAAGAAAAAAATACTTTTTGACTTCGCCATCTAGAGATCATGAGCATGTGACTGGCATGTTAAGTTTTTATGGCTATGGTCCTAAACATTTGATCAGCTAATGAAGAGCCTGTTTGAGTTTAAATGCAATTTTCATTTAATTGCCTACTCTCTGATTTTTGTGTGTTGCACCTGTGTCTTCGTTTGACATTTCAAAGCAGTACTTACAACCTGATTATGATCCACCAGTGAAAAATGTGAATACTTGAAATGTATATATATATAAAGTGTCAGGTAAGAAGGTGGGGAGTGGAGGCAGACAAGGGGGAGGAATGAGGACAAAGAGGCCAAGCAAGTATCCAGTGCAGAAACCAAGGTGGAGCTCTTGACTTGGGAGAGGAGGCAAGACAAAAAGAGCCGGCGGGACAGGAGAGCAGGCAGGAGCACAGAGCAGGGAATCAAGAAATCAGAGTAGAGCCAGAAAAACTAGAAGCCAGGATGGTGACATAACCATAGTGAAGCAGATTGAGCTGATGATCGACTCAGCAGAGCTGATGGCTCTGATATAGTTCAAATTAAATTGATAAAGCAAAGATCATTTTTAATTTGTATCAACAGTTTGTAACAGCTTACCAAAGTTAACTTTTTGGGAAGTTTTTGAACATCTTTGGACTACCTTTAGTCAGTCATGGCAGTTATGCAATCAGTGGTTGGGTTCTAGTAGTAATGTGACATTGTGAACCGAGGCTTCGAAGCAGTGAAGTAGTGTACCAGAGCTTGATTTCTTTTGCCATAATCACGTGATCAGTGTCGTCCGAAGCTTCATTTTCACCTATACCCACGTGACTGCTTCCAATTTTGATTCAATGGTTTAAACACCCTTGTAGGTTAGTAAGGTGTATAGTTAGAGATTACTGTAGGTGTCGATTACATACATTTCTACTGTTTCAAAACACTGCATTGGTCCCACGCACCAGTATTTCACCTAAAATACAATATAAAAAGCTTTTGAAGCATACTAAAGTGTATTAGTGTATTATTTACAACTGTTTTAAAGAAGGCCACCGCAATTTATAATGTAGTGTGTAACGGAGGCCAGCTGGCGAGTGCAGTGTCTCCTTAGAGGATTCGCCTCCTATACTAGAATGGCCAGTCCGATCTCCGCTAGGAACAAGTGCGTAGGTGTAGGACTGATTGGAAAATATGTAAATACTTTTGAATACTTTGGATTTTACTACAGTCATCGGTGGTGTAATGTAACATACATTATATGTCAAAAACTACAGTAATTGAGGTGTTTGTATTACTATTGTTCTATTACTACATGAATGAATTGGTCAGTTGTAAACATTTGACATTTTTGCAACACAGTGCTTTCCCACCCTTTCATCAGCAAAGGTCCTCATCGAGCTCTCATATGTTGAGCTTAGAGAGGCACACTTTACAATAAGGTTCATTAGTTAATGTTAATGAATGCATTTACTAACATGAACAAACAATGAACAATACATTTACTACAGTATTTGTTTGTTAGTTAATGAAAATACAGTTGTTCATTGTTAGTTCATGTTAGCTCACTGTGCATTACCTAATGTTAACAAGCATGTACTTGGATGTTAATAATGCATTAGTTAATTTTCAATTATGATTAAAAAATGCTGTACAAGCAATTTGAGCACAGTAAAACCCAATAAATTAAGAAAAGTCAAACTAACTGAGTACTGTAAAACCTAATAAGTTAAGGCAACTCAAACCGTTTGAGGAAACCAAAGTTAGTTATCTAAGACTAATCTATATGAGTACTGCGAACTTACTCCATTTAAGGTAATGAGGTATTTAATTAACTCATTACCTTCAACATTGAGTTCAAAACTCTTTTCAAATGAGTAGAATTAACTTTCTGTAAATTTTGGACGAACTACATTCATTTCATTTGAAGTTGACTGTTGGGTTTTACAGTGTAGGTTCTATCACAAATCCACTGAGCTCAGACAGGAGAAAAACATCCAAAACAACAACACTAGTCACATAAATACACTGGAGGGTTGAATATTAAAGCTGGTTAAAGATATTTTCACATCTGTTTGATCATGGGAAGATTTGAAAGACTCTGAGTGGGTCCCTCACCAAACCAGAAAAGCCATTACATCGCACCACAACTTATAAAGTTGTAAACATAGTTTTCTATGAATGTACGCACACCGAGAGGGGTCTGGATGCAGACAGGGTGCAGTTGCAAGTTGAATTGCATATAATGCACACATCTAACCCCACCCCTGACCTTTACTCCTCAAAGTGACCTCACTAGCATCTTTTTCCTTAACATGCAGCTTGTTAGACCAGCTGCACCATTTGCTGTCTGTCTGCAGCAAACAGAAAGATGGAGAATTCTGGTTGCCAGAAGATTCTGAAATTGTTCTTGTTTAACAGCCACCATCATTGTTGAGTTAAGGGGTACCAGTGAGCAGTGTGAAATATTTACAACCTGCCTACAGTACCTCAGCATGGGGGTTGAAGTGTTCGACAGTATACCTCAGCCTTTTCAAACTTCCTATCACCCTCAAACGAAGACAGAAAAATAACTTTGTATGAAGTATATTGGGGTGCTGAAGATCATCATGGTGGAGCAGGTGGTATTGACTTTAGAGTCACAAAGTGGAAAGCACAGGAACAGGGCCTGGAATGGAACCACAAACTAGAAAACACACAAGAATGCCAAAACAAAAAACAAAAGACACAGGAAGGGGACTGTGACAATAATAACAACATACATTTTGATAATTCCTGGTCCGTTGGGTCATATTGCTTTCTCACCACCTACAAGCTGCTTAGGGTTTGTTTCCAAGCTGGCAACTTAGTTCATTCAATCTCAGACAGAATGTTTTGGAGATGATTCAGGCATGATTGCCATGTTCACATTATGCCCACATGGACAGAGCTGCCGGAGAAAACATGCTGGAACAGCGAGTCAGGTGTGAAAGCACCCTGCACTGTTACATGTGCAATGTACATATTAGTCACAAGTTTGAAATTTCCTTTTTTTTTGTTTTTTGTACATGAACTAGTATGTTATTTGGTTTTCTTATGTAAAATACCTTTGTCGTAAGAAGTTAATGGCATGATTAAAATGAATAATAATAGTTAGCATTTAAGAACCTGAGCATCACTATAGACTGAAAACATAATGCACACGATATTGGCATTTTCACCCATAAGTTTTCTTTTTTGTAGTTTCAAAATAGTGACTGAAATAATAAACACGTGCAGTATAAATAAATATACATTCATGCTCATTATTATATTTATAGGACCTTGATCAACAACTTTGATCTATTTTTTAAAACATTTTGAATAGTTTAAAGTGAAGTATTCAACCCAAGCTTATTCTGATTATGTAGCCCTATATACATTTCTGGAGACAGCAAAATACAAACCAGAAGCTACATTTTTATTTAAATTTTTTTGTTGCAGTTTTTGTTTTAGCAAATTCACCGGAGGCCGCTGTGTACACTTTTTCAGATCTCAAATTTCTCTCACGAGTGCTATTTGCGGCTGCTGTTCTCACGTAGCTGACCGACTGAACAGGACACAGGAACAGGGCCTGGAATGAAACCACAAACTAGTAAACACACAAGAATGCCAAAACAAAAACAAAAGACACAGGAAGGGGACTGTGACAATAATAACAACATACATTTTGATAATTCCTGGTCTGTTGGGTCATATTGCTTTCTAACCACCTACAAGCTGCTTAAGGGTTTGTTTCCAAGCTGGCAACTTAGTTCATTCAATCTCAGACAGAATGTTAGATGTATTTCCTGGGTTGGTTTTGAAAATTCTGGCACAAAATCTGGAAATAAACTTCCAGTATTTTTCCAGTTATTTAACAAATGACTTAATTCTTTATACTGTATATTACAGTTTTTCTCCATTGGTTTGGCTCATTTCTTCAAACAGAAATAACAATCTCAAAATTCTAAGATCATTTGGCAAAACAATGTTACAGTTTAGCACAACACTATAGTTCACTTGCAAAAGCTCACATCTCTCCAAAAACAGTTCACTCATGCATCAACACTAAATTCCTTTCCCATATAAAAAGTCAGTGTCACAAAAATGGCATATATCCTTTTCAATTGCTTTGACTCATTTCTTGAAACAGACCAGACATTCTCAACACTCTTGGTGCTTTTGCCAAAATAATGTGAAAGGTTCGGCACAACACCATGGTTCACCTGCAACAGCTCATACCTTTCCCAAAACAGTTCACTCATGTGTCAAAACTAAATTTCCTTCTCATTTAAACAGTCAGTGCCCCCAAAATGCTTCGTCCCTTTGGCATTGTGTAAGCACTGCAAGTCAAAACGTTTAGATATTTTGTCACTATGGCAAAGGACAACTAAAATATCCCTTATGTCCACCTTACAGTCTTAGCCCAGTCCTTCAGTGACAATGGTTACTGTACTGTTTTTGTGTAGCTAACAGAATACAATTGTGTATAAAACTGAAAAAAAGAAACAGGATTTTAGGGTAAGAGTAGGCTCCAAGGTTTGACGTCATACATTGCACTCATACTGCCAAAGAAATGGTAACTCCTTTTTTTATTGTAATGATCAACCACACACAAAGTAACTTCCATATGTTAGAGCAAAAAGAAACTGTATACAGCATAATAAACTGTAATATAAACACACAAACAAAAAACGAGAGTGCTTTAAATAAAGATGGAGTTTGATAACAGTTCTTCACTGTTCTTCACATTTTGTGGTAGGTGAGGAGCCATGAGACCTCTCTCATTTTCAGGGATCAAATCAAAATGAAAGCGGTCCATGAAGATGAGGAGCTTCTGTGTATTGTATGGGCCAGGACTGGGGATGTGAGTGGCCACACCATTCTCAGATATGGCAGCACACATAGTTATATTGCACCCTCTTTGGCCTGGGATTGTCACGGTTCGGGTTGGGGGAAAAGGACGAGGACCCAATTGCAGAATGAAATGAGACTTTATTAACAGTAAAACAAAATAAAAGGCAAAACAAACAACCCCGAGGGGGAAAACATTAACAAAATAAATAAACAAACCAACTAGACTGGGCTGGGCTGACAAGGATCAGGATCCAGACAGGAGATCAAGACTGGGGTATCATAGACGACGAACTGGCACAGGACAGCAGACATGAGGAGAATTTAAAGCAAAAAAAAATTAACAAACAGACAGGTGAACATGATAGACTAATAATGGGTTAACAAGGAGGGTGGGGCTAGACAATAGACAGGAGAGCGCATGACAACACAAGCCATGCATTCACATAGAGACTAGAACATGCAGCCAATGAGAGAACTCATTAACTGCGTGCTCACATGACGACACAAGCACGTGGTGTGTGTAAACACACACACACACACACCACTTGCCAAACACAACAAAAGAGGACTGAACACGAGACAAATAAAATAAAAAACATCCTACCGTGTGCTCACACATATGCAACGTGCATGCTTCATCCCAGCGCCATCCCAAACCGGAACCAACTAGACAGAAGTGCTTAGAATGAAGCAGCGCAATGCCGACAGAACAAAACAAACACCAGGATGAGAGCGCACGATCGTGAACACGCCCAGACCCCACATGCCCGTATCAAACAGAAGAGCGCACGGTCCAAGCGCGCCCACAATCGGCACTCATACAAAGACACAATGACAACACACAGGACTAGACAGAGCTAGTGTCTGGACTCTGCCACCAAAACAAGAATTTTTCTCCATTGGTTTGGCTCATTTCTTGAAACAGAAATTACATTCTCAAAACAACATGGACAAACCTCCAAACCACTTGGCAATTGTTCACAAAAGTATTGAGTTTCTCATTAATTTCATCAAATTGCAAATGTTTAAGTACATCTTTGCAAATGATTAAGTACAGATAGCCTACATTTAGCACAATTTCCAAGTGAATAGATCTTGTTGATATAAACTGATTGTTAATTCTCAGTCTAATGGTTGTTCTCTTCAAAATGTGTCAGCATCATTTCATTGTATATGTCATTACATGCACAATAGTCTGTTCAATTGTCAAAATTAGTAAAGACCATAATGCCATGAATACCATACATTAGGTGAATCCTTCGAACGTTTGATTACAATTTATTACAGCAAATGACAGCCAAGGGCCGAAGACATGGCCATAATATTATTGGCCACTGGGCCACAGTGGATGTCCCATGCCAAAGAGGGTACAGTATAACTATGTGTGCTGCCATATCTGAGAATGGTGTGGCCACTCACATCCGCAGTCCTGGCCCATACAATACAGAGAAGCTCCTCATCTCCGTGGACCGCCTTCATTTTGATTTGATCTCTTAAAATGAGAGAGGTCTCGTGGCGCCTCACCTACCACAATATGTCATTGTATGGGAGAATGTGAATTTCCACTGTGGCCCGCTTATCAGGGCCTGGTTCACTACCCATCCAAGGATGGTCATAGTGTTTTTACCACCTTATTCTCCTTTCCTCAATCCTATTGAGGAGTTTTTCTCCGCTTGGAGGTAGAGAGTGTATGAGCATCAGGCTCAATATCAGAGGTCCCTGCTCCACGCAATTGATGCTGCATGTGAAGATATAACAGGAGATCATTGTAGGGGATGGTTGCGACATTCATGCCGTTTCTTCCCTTGTTTCATTGCAAGGGAGAATAAACACTGTGATGTGGACGAGAATCTGTGGCCACACAGATTGCAGCGTGTGGATAGTCAGAAGGGTGAGAGGACAGCTGGCAGTGAAGAACTGATATGAAACTGCAGCTTTAATTATAGCACTTTAATTTTTTTGTTTGTGTGTTTATATTACAGTTTGTTGTGCTGTACAGTTTCTTGTTGCTCTGATATATGGAAGTTACTTTGTGTGTAGTTGTATCTAATATATAATACATCTAATATCTAATAAATATCTAAACATTTTGACTTGCAGTGCTTACACAATGCCAAAGGGACGAAGCATTTTGGGGGCACTGACTGTTTAAATGAGAAGGAAATTTAGTTTTCACACATGAGTGAACTGTTTTGGGAAAGGTATGAGCTGTTGCAGGTGAACCATGGTGTTGTGCCGAACCATTCACATTATTTTGGCAAAAGCACCAAGAGTGTTGCGAATGTCCATTCTGTTTCAAGAAATGAGTCTAAGCAATTGAGAAGGATATTTGCCATTTTTGTGGCACAGACTTGCTTGAGTTGTGTTTTTGGAAAGATGTGAGATTTTGCAAGTGAGCTATAGTGTTGTGCTAAACTGTAACACTGTTTTGCCAAATGATCTTAGAATTTTGAGAATGTAATTTCTGTTTGAAGAAATGAGCCAAACCAATGGAGAAAAACTGTAACAAGACTGGAGTGACAGAACCCTGACAGGGATAGCCACTGTGGCCTGATGGCCAATAATATTACGGCCACATCTTTGTCCCTTGGCTGTCAATTACTGTAACAAATTGTAATCAAATGTTCCAAGGATTCACCTACAGTATGGTATGCATGGTATTATGGTCTTGACTAATTTAGACTATTGCACAGACTGTTGTGCATGTAATGACATATACAATGAAATGATGCTGACACATTTTGGAAAGAACAACCATTCGACTGAGAATTAACAATCAGTTTAGATCAACAAGATCTATTCACTAGGAAATTGTGCTAAATGTAGGCTATCTGTACTTAATCATTTGCAAAGATGTACTTAGACATTTGCCATTTGATGAAATGAATAAGAAATTCAATACTGTTGTGAACAATTGCCAAGTGGTTTCGAGGTTTGTCCGTGTTGTTTTGAGAATGTAATTTCTGTTTCAAGAAATGAGCCAAACCAATAAAGAAAAACTGTATTTCTTATACAATATACATTTTAACAAAATCACTTTGTTAAAATATATAGTATAACTAATGTTGTGCATTATGTGGTGCATTTCATTAGTAAGTGTTGCATAATGATTAATACATGTTGTACAAGTTCACAAATACATTAACTAACATTAACTATTGAACCTTTTTGCAAATACATATTCCCCTGCTGTCCAAAGCCATGCCTCCTGAATTCACAAACATGCATCTTACTGACATCACTTGTGAAAGACGTGCAGCAAGGAGTAGCTGGAGCTCAAGCTCTCCATTGCTGGAGCTCAGCTCTGCCCATGTGTCTCTGCAGTAAGTAGCACTTGGGTAAAGATGCCAGCAGACAACCCACTAGATCATGTCATTTGCGATTTAGAAAACTTTATAGTACTTTATAATACTGCAATTCCAAACAAAAACTGTACTATATCTAGCACATTTTCAGTTGTGTAGTAAGCAAAACTTGTCATAATATGCAATATTTCATGCATGCAAGGATGGCACATCTCACTATCTCATGCTCTTTGTCCTAAAGCAACTATGCCTAGCAATCCATATGCTAAGCCATATGCTATTTCAGACTGAATATTCAAAGTACCATGGTAAACAAGGGACCGCGTCACAGGTTGCCATTGTTCAAAAATGAACTAATGGGTATATCAAACTAACTTCACCTCAGTAAATCAGGCTAGAAGGAATAGCGCTATTTACTGATGTTTTGTTATAAAACTAAATAAAAATCTACATCGTCAATGCTGTAAAAGGTCCCTTATGAAACTGAAAATAGTCACATCAATCTTTCGCCTGAAGATTTTAGTGGTTGAACACTTCTGTGCATGTAACCCTTTCATAAAACAACAAAATCAACATAAGCTTTTCGTGACTAAAATACTTTTAAAACAAACATAACATTTCCTGTCTAAAAGAAATACTGCAGCCATGGTGTCGTCCTTCCTCCAGCATGCAAACGTAACTCCAAATATGGATTTCAAAAAGTTTTGATTCAGCATTTGTTTTTACTTCGATCACTTTTGTTTGTGCATGTGAACGTACATTCATGCGCAAATGGCGGATCTGCATGAACGGGGCACGGGGATGTACAAATCTACATTTATTAACAGAGAGTTTGGGCTACTTATTAGAACTATGGGAATTATCGGCCCAACAAATTTTAATTGGACGAACATTTTTTAGTCTTATGCCTTAGCCAGAATATAAAAATACTTATAATTAAATTTAGATCATTTACTTTAATAATTATTATTGGAATGTGAAGAGACTTTCAACCAGCACAACAGAAAAAAATTCTAAAGACAATCACCTACTGCACCTTTAAAACAATGCAAAAATGGTATGCAAATTTGCTTGCATCATTTAGGGTTAGGTATGACAACACTTTCACTTTAAGCGCAGTCCAAATGTAGGACAGCTGCAAACTTTTGTACTTTGGACCATGTATTAAAACAAAATTAATGTTGTTTGTTCAATGGTGCATTTGACATTTTGAGTTATGCAGTAGCCACTGATATTGACTTGGTCCTCCTATAAAGTAAAATGGCTGAGATATTTCAACAGGCATTAGATTCAGTAACCCAGTGGTCTCTTTTCCGAGTGTGATGGTAATAAGTAATATGCAATCCCTATAGTGGCGCCTGTGTCATTTGTGGTTGATTAGATGTAATCTATATGCAGTAATGGCCTTGCAGTCTGCTGTTCTGAGTTTGTTGCATGTAAATCCATCGCACCGCTCACATCCTTTGCTGATCTGGCTTGTTTTTTTCTTAGCATAGAATTTACATAGGGATCCAACAAGGATTTACCTTCCCTTTACATCAAGGCAAAGGCAAACACAATAAAAGTGTGAATGCAAAGGCTCCGAGTTATCCCTGGTATTAAATCTGGATATTCTTTAGCTAGATTCAATTTGCACCTCGCATTCTGAAGCATTCTCTAGTGTGTTCAGATTAAGAGTCAAAACCATGTATCTATGCAAAATGGAAAAGAACACTTATATTACACGAGAAGTTAAAATTGTACATTTTACATAATTTAATAAAAGAGTTTGAAACATATTCACAGATGCCTTCTGTCGGTTTGACAGCTAAAAATAAGCTGCCGCTTGACAGTTTTCATACTTCAGAGGCATTCCCATGAGTAAAGGATGCTAATAGGGATTAGATGTGTAGGGGAAAAAAATGGAGACAATCACGTTTTAAAGTGCCCCAGCAAAAATAGACCAGCAGAGATGTGAGCGAGAATTTGAAGAGGGAAATGAAAGATTCCAAATGTGGTACAGTGGAATAATTTATGGAATGTGTTTGATGAAATAGGGTGACCAGATCATAGCTTCTGTTGTCTTTGTTAAAAAATGCAAAACAGCTCTTTAACTGTGGATAATTTTGCCACCCAGTGTATTGAAGTGTTGGATAATTATTTTTAGTGCATCTGTAAGCAGAATAGAAAACACATTTGGATTTATACCTTAACAAAGCACTGTAGAAATATCCATTATTTAACAGGTTTCATTTTTCAAGATTTTCAGTTCACAGTTTTTGTTTCATTTTTAGGTTATGAATTCCATTATGGGATCTTGATCTCTGCTCTGTCTATTTTTGATGTTGAAAATTCAACTGTGGATTTTAACAAAGTGACTTTTTGTAGTTTAAGCAATATATTGGATATGTAGCATAATATAATTCTTCCCCTACTATGAAATTTTTTTTGTCTCGGCAAACTCCATTCTTCAAAATTCTTTGAAAGAAACTCATATAGGATTTAAACCACACAAGAGGGACTAAATGATGAGGTAATTTGCATATTTGCATCAAATATCCCTTTAAGATCCTTTCTATTTATTGCTGCTTTGTGCTCTGCAAACATCTCATTACATTTTTTTTAGCATTTATTAGAATAAACTGTAAGCCAGAGGTCAAAAAATGCAATTTTCTTCATAGCTAAATGTCCTCAAATGGTAAATATTTTAAAAGCATTATATGAGAATGACTTACAATCACAAAACTCAGCTTATTACTATATTTGTTACAGTAAACCTAGCATGTGAGGTCAAAAATATATGGTTTTTCATAACCAAAGGATCTTAAATGCTAAGTATTATATTTTAAACCACAGTAGCTTTATAGAAGAATTACTTACAAACACAAAGCCAACTGTAAAGTTTTCATGTACTGTAGTTCTGAAAAACAATGCACATCTTTTACATTTTTGATAATTATTGTAGTAAACTGAAAATGTGAGGTCCGAAATGCAATTCTTCATGACTGGATGACCTCAAGGGCTAAATGTCATATTTTAAAGATCAATTGCTTTATAGGAAAACAACTTACAATCACAAAATCAACTGCATAGTTAACGTAGTTCTCAAATATTATGCACACATTTTTTTATTATTATTATTATTATATTTTTTACATTTATCACAATAAACTGTAAATCAGAGGTCAAAAAATCTTCATGACAAAATGTCTTCAAATGATTAATGTTTTAATTGCTTTATAGGAGAATGATCTACAATCACAAAATTAAATGTTCATGTAATTCTCAAACAAAATGAGAGAGGTCTGGATGCAGACCTGGTGCAATTTGATCTGATCTGCATTTAATGCTTTTTAATGGGCTGTGTGATGCAATCTTAGCTTGCATCATATAGGCTGCATCCAGATACTATTGAATAAAATGCACACCCTTTATTCATTCATACATTTTTTCTTTGGCATAGTCCCTTTATTAATCTGGGGTCGCCACAGCAGAATGAACCACCAACTTATCCAGCATATGTTTTACGCAGCGGATGCCCTTCCAGCTGCTACCCATCTCTGGGAAACATCCATTCAGACTCATACACTATGGACAACTTAGCTTACCCAAAGCTAAACTGGCCCTAGTGTATGTGTGTGAATGAGTGTGGATGTTTCCCAGTGATGGATTGTGGCCGGAAAGGCATCCGCTGCGTAAAACACATGCTGGATGAGTTGGCGGTTCATTCTGCTGTGGCGACCCCAAATTAATAAAGGGACTAAGCTGACAAGAAAATGAATGAATGAATAAATGACTTCAAATGTTAAACATTATGTTTTAAAGCTCAGTAGCTTTATAGGAGAATGACTTACAATCACAAAACCAACCTTATGTGTTCAAATAAGTCTAAATGTACTGCAATGCACATTTTGTAATATGTATTACAGTAAACTTTAAATGTGAGATTAAAACAATTTTTAGTAACAGAATGACCTCAAATGCTAAATATCATATTTTAAAGCTCCCTAACTCTATAGGAAGTGTCTTAAAATCACAAAACCAACTGTAAATTGTTCATTCATTTTCTTTTTGGCTTAGTCCCTTTATTAATCTGGGGTCACTGCAGTGGAATGAAGCGCCAATTTATGCAGTGGATGCCCTTCCAGCTGCAACCCATCCCTGGGAAACATCCATACACACTCATTCATACACATACACTACAGACAATTTAGCTTACCCAGTTCACCTACACCACGTCTTTGGACTTGTTGGGGAAAACTATGGAATAAAATCGCTGTCATAAATATTTCTTGCATAAATAAAATTCACGCATATGTAAATACAAAAAACGTAAAGGAAAACGGAACGTATTTTTATGAGGGTACAAATCCAAAATCTGCCAATAAGAACTAACACTGACACAACATTTCTTTGTCTGTTTGTATACGACTTATACATTTACGGTGGGCTTACTTTACAAACACGAAATACAGGCTGTTTCTGTGTCTTATGTCCTCGTGTTGTCGTATAATGTCATCATCAACTGCCAAAGTTCAGTTCCACAACTCAAGAAGGCAAGAACGGCATGAAAGTTTCCGGATGTGTTCTTGATATCAAGGACGCACCGATGCAGACCTGACCACCAGCCTCGCTCTAGAAGTCCTAGAAGTCATTGCGACTGGAGGTGGGAAGCGCAGCATTTTACATAGATTTATTATTAAAGTTCATAGATAGAACCCCAGGAGTTTTCCTAAATAAGACGGTAGAAATAAACATAACCATGAAAATCTTAATAAAGGCAGAAACACATTAAGGGTGTTTATTTGTTGAAAGTCGTATTAAAATCTGTTTTATTTGTGTTGTGCAATATATGTTTATAATGTTTTTTATGCTTAGTATAAATGGTGATAAGGTGGAAAAACAATAAATCGCTGTATGAATGCTGTAATGTTTACATAATTTTGGGTTAAAGATGCTTGAGGGTCATGTGACCATCAGGAAGATGATGAGATGCTGATTTCTGACTGAAGAAAGCTCGTGGAGCAAAATGACTGGGCACTCCAGCTCCAACACACTGTCTCAGGTAAGATTTTTTGTTTTTCTCTCTTTGAGAAATGTCCGTCATGAGCTGTAATAGAGGTTGAGAATTAATGAGGTCCATTTTGGCTGTGTTTCTTTGGAGAGTGACCTAGCCTGATGTAAGTTAAGGCTACAGGCTGCATGCGCAGAATTTCTCTGGGAATGAACTTACTTAACAGTGTTTAACTATAACATGACATTTATTGACTAATTATTAATATATATATTTTTAATCCTGTATAGATAGACCATTAATATATTATATATTGAACATATGGGCAAAAGGTCCGCTCAATAATTGTGGGTGCTTATGCAGAGGCATGCAATATCATATAATATTTTATGTAAAATATCATAGATTTTTTTTTTGATAGTTTATTCTAGACACATTTTTGTGCAGCATTCATTAATAACTGAAATAGAATGTGAGCAAGCCTCTCTGTAAGCCTGAGAAAACTATTATATTAGCATGCAAATCTCATCATCTTATGCAAACCCTTTCAAATCAAGATATTAAGCACTGAAGCTTATTAAATATTTAAGTATGCAAATAAAGATTATTTCCAGTTCTATTCTAAACCATTGTAAAGTAAGAAGTGTAGCATTATTGTATTTTGCCCTCTATTGTTTTTGGTTTTACATTAGCGTCAGATTATGCTGAACTGGGCCAAAAATAAATAAATAAAAAAATGAGAAAAGCTGTTAAGCTATGACAGCAATAACACACAACAGTTGGTCTTCTAACTGATGAGATTTAATTAAATTGACACATAACCTCTAGCTAATGTCAGTCGCAGCAGTCCAATCAATGACACATTATCTGCATCAGAGCTCTGCATGTACATTGCTCATACTGAGCTAACAGGTTATTTTCTTACAGTGCTGATTAGCCCATTTACTTTTTGTACAATATTGCATCTTCTCAAGACATTAATTGGGGGAGAGTGACCACGCATAATGTATTTGTGACAATATCTTTACAAGCTAGTTTCAAATTCTTGATTTTGAGATTCCAGCTCCACAAGCTGACAGCTGAAGGTTTTATTGCTGTTAGCAGAGATATGAGCGATGCTTATTAAGTTTCCATTGAGTGATACACCAATAATTTCCAGCTGTGTATGTGGAATGTCAAGCAATAGGCCAATCTCAAAATACAGCCATTCTATTTTTGATTCGTTTTTGTATTGTAAATTGTTTTGTAATGTATGTGTGTATGTTTTTCTATACATGCGCAGCATGTGCATATGGGCAATCTAGGCGGCAACACAGATGGAGTGGCAAGATGGAGAGAGAATTATTTTTTCCTTCAGCTTAGTCCCTTAAATCATCAGGGGTTGCCACAGTGGAATGAACCGCCAACTTATCCAGCTTTTGTCTCCCAGTACTGCAACCCAGTACTGGGAAACACTCATACGCTCTTACATTCACACTCATACACTACGGGCAATTTAGTTTATTCAGTTTACCTATAGCGCATGTCTTTGGACTGTAGGGGAAACCGGAGCACCTGGTGGAAACCCATACCTGTATGAACACGGGGAGAACATGTGAACCCACAGGAATGCCAACTGGCCTAGGTGGAACTCGAACCAGCAACCTTTTTGCTGTGAGGCGACAGTGCTTATCACTGAGCTACCGTGCTGCCTCAATATAGGCTATATTTATTATTATTATTATTATTATTATTATTATTATTATTATTATTATTATTATTATCATTATTCTTCATCTTCTTATTATTATTACATTATATTAATTTGGGAATTGTTGTGCCCAAATCAGCAAATCATTATTAATTGCTGATCTCACAGTAGGTATATTTTGTAGCTGAGTGGGCCGTGTACTGGTACCGGTCGGTGGATCAATTGGGACCAGGTCACACAGGAACTCATTAACAATTTCCGTTTCATTTATTATCTGAGCCTGAACCTAAATCTTTTATTTTGAAAAACCAGTTGACCCAGTTGAAAACATCTAAACTTTTCAGAATGCTGTGAGCACACTGCGAGTCACATGACAATATATTTCAGTAGACTAATTACCTCAGACAAAAACAAAACACTTAAACACTGCAGTAATTTTCTCCATAAACAAAACTTGTATCAGAGTTGCAACAATGTTTTGTTAGCATCCTTTGCTAGTCATCCTTTGAGAAAATGGTTGATGGTCGCCTAGAAATCTATGTAAAAAATGTAAAATTGTCAAAAATGTAAAATTTTAAAAATGTAAAATTGTCAAGTGTTGATTAGTCCACAGTGAAAAAAGGTTGGGTACCACTGTTGTAGTGAGAGGTGCTTTTTAAAACTTGTTTTTTTTTTCTTTCTTTCTTATTTATCGATCAATCGATTGCTTCTTTACACCATTTTTAAGTTGTTGTTTTTTTACACGCATCGTGCCGGCCAAAATTTATTGTTGTATGATCAGGACTTAACATAATTGAACGCAATGTGTTATTATGGGCTCAGCTGCTTTTCTGTAAAGAATATAGCACATTATTTATTATGATTTAAAATGTTGCATTTAATGAGTTGGTTTGTTGTTCCAATGCACACTCTGTGCTTGTTTATAGGCTATATTGTTTTTTAATATATAATTTGCAATTGCAGCTGTAACATGATTGCATGCTTTGTTTTGTTGCACAATAAAAAAGAGAACATTTGTGCATTTTATTATTATTGTTTTAGTGCAATTTTACTAAAAAACAAAAATGTCATGTTTTTTTTTTTGTTTTTTTTTGCATGCATCATGTAAGATAAATTCTACTGGGTAAAATATTTTGAGTGTGGCTTGTTGTTTAATCTCATATGACATGGCATCAAGACCATAAATTAAAGGCAAGTGTCCACGGTGATATGTTTGATGTCGCATGAGCTCGTATTTATTTTTCCATCGGCAGAAGTCACGTGGAAATTGTCGATGTTCATATAGTTGTGCCTCATACTGATCATTTTTAAACATTTCAAAAAAGTTCAGGTGCTGTTTGTATGGGGTTAAAGCAGCCAGGCTGTCAAGTTGATGTGTAATGAATAATTAAAAATCATTTCAGAACAGAACTCATTTTGTTATTTTTTAATAGGTCTAAATTCTAAAAATATGAGGTAGTTACACTGATATGTTTTTAGACTACTGTAACGATATGCTTTGTAAGGTTAGGTATTGATTATAGACACTATTAAACAAAATCTCACAATAATCTGTATAAGTTTTCAATCTTTAAAGAGCCCCTATTATGTTTTTTTTTTTTTCTGTACCATACAGTGTGTAACAGCACTAAGTGAATGAAAACCTCCAGCTGAGGTTTAAATCTGAAAACTATTGATTCTTTAACGAAAGTGAGTCAAATAAATTAATTGTGTTGGGTTCGGATCTTTTGCTTGAATGTGTTAACGTCGATATAGTGTACCACCTAATATGTATTGCCAGATCAGGTCAAACGTGAACATGCCTTCCCCTTCAGATACTAGCGGAGTGCAGGGATCACCGGACTGATCATGACACAAAAATAATGATCACTGACAGGTGGAGATTCGGCTGTGGTGAATGATGGGTTCAATGATGGGTTCATTTTCTCAACAATACCACATTATAGCTTACCCAGTGCTGTGTTCCTGTCATTTTTGAAACAGTAAGCTACGCTACAATGCGGGATTCGTCAGCCGTTTGCTATTAAAGGAAGGAGCAGCACAGACTTTACGTGTGGGATTATGTATTACGTTCGGGACTTTGTAAGAGTTTAACAGGGACTTTGTCAGTAACTGTTACAGTTCATATGGACCAGTTTCTTCTTTCTCCGGATCATAACAAGTGTAATTAAAATTGTTGCCTCGTTTTCTGTAGCTTGCAAAATATGTATTTAATAGTGCGTTGTAACTGTAATTGCTCTGTGCTGCTTGTAATCACATATATTATATATCAGTGCTTGTATTGTATCTCTCCAGTTAAATCTGCATGGTGCTATTCACATATTGCTTCCGAAATGTCACGATCACCAGCGATCTACATCCAGAGATCGCTGGTACACACACAGTTCACACAAGAACTACAAATCTGCCATGTTTATGAACTACATCCCCAGTCATGAAACACACACTCTCACCTGCTCCAAGTCACCACTGATTAGAGATTCACAGCTGAAGCCACTTACCACTGATTCAGAGATTATGTAAACTGCACAGAAATACTCACTGGTGCTGAGTATTGTTATCTATATAGTGGCACTACAACGCATTTTCCATTGTCTTGTTTTTCCTGTGTGTTCTGATCCTTGCCTTGGTTATTTGAATATCCCTGTCTGCTGCCTGCCTCTGACCATCTACCTGCCCTCTGACTACGATTCTAGGCTGTCTGTATATATCTGTTTGCACCTGGTTACCATTGTTTTCCTGAAATCTCCAATAAACCTGCATTTGGATCCGCATCTTCGTTGTCAGTGTGACTCCCCTCGTTACACAAAACCACATTGAAAACATGATTCTTGCTTCTTTTTTTACCGATTTGAATGCATTTCATGCATATTATCCTGTGAATGTTATCCTCCAAAACCACATTTTATAATGCATAACAGGGGCTCTTTAACAATTCAATGGCAATCAGTCCTAAAGAATGCCCCTGTAATATCAACTTTTCAGCCTCTGCAGTAATACTATGTGAAAACTATGATATATGAAAATAAAATGTCTTTTTATTAGCATACTTTGCCCACCATCTGTTATTCTGACTACTTAATCAAGCCACACTTCTTTTTAATGTGATAACTTTTTTAATTCAAGGTCTGTTTGTTTATTTCATATTTTTGGAGTGTGTGTTATCTCTTGTATTGAGCAATTTGTTTAGCACAGAAAAAAAAAGATATCCCTACAGCGTCTTTCTTTGATGGAGAAGCTCTATCTCTCTCACTCATTCACTCAGTCACACACTTTCTTTTGGCCTTTTCTCTTCTTTATTGAGTCGCCACTGGATTTCTCTCATTTAGTAGACTACAAACCAACGGCTCGTTTGCATCTATCCTCTGAGTGGCCTTTCATTTTTTTCAGCGTGGCTGCAATTTCAAAGGTGTACAAAAAGAATATCCAACTCAAAGTAGTACTGTCACGATCACCAGCGATCTCTGGATGTTAGATCGCTGGTACACACATATCTCACACAAACTACAAATCTGCCATGTTTATGGACTACATCTCCACTCATGCAACACACACACACTCCTGCTCCAAGTCATCACAGACCTGAGGATCGTCAAGAACTGATACACACACTATTTAAACCACACTGAAACACTCACTGTTGCTGAGTCTTGTTCGCTTAATGTGACATTACAACGCATTCCCTTGATCTTGATTTCCCATGTTTCTACCTTTGCCTGACTAACCTGTTTATCTCTGCCTGCCGCCAGCCTTTTGACTCCTTGCCTGTTATTGGCCACGATTCTGGACTGTCTGTATGCATCTGTTTATTCCCGGTGACCATTGCTTACCTGAAATCTCAATGAAACCTGTATGTGGATCCACACCTCAGTTGTCAGTGTCACATCCCTGTGTTACAAGTACTAACTATGTATACTAATAACATGGTCTGTAAGTACGTTTTGCAGAATGTACAAAAGTTTAGCGTAGACAAAATAAAATGCACTCAATATACACAACAATAATAATAAACTTTTTAATGACTCATTATCTCAGCATGATTTTATTCCAAAGGAATGGCTTATTTCTCTCATTTGGAGGATAGAAGTATTATGGGGATTATGAGCACAGCTTTGTTTCACAGCATGTTAACTTAATGTCAGAGAAATCACAGAGAATAAAGAAGAGAGTGAACTAAATATCAATGTCAGTGGTTCAAATAACACAGGGAGAGATGAGAGGGTAAAATAAAGCCGTGGTTACTCAGTGAGACCACGGGGGAAAAGGGAAATACTTTCTTCCAAGCAAACTGAGCATGAGACAACAACACCAATAATATAAATAACACATTCTGACATTTTGATGAACTGTAAATGCCATGACAATTCACAGAATAGCTTTACGCTATGACATTTGCAGAAATGTATACAACAGTTTGTTAAAAGGCATTTCTAGCCATGCAATATTCAGTAAAAGCGGTATTCTATACAAGAGACTGAACTCACTTGAAATTGACAAATACTACTACACTTCTAATGTCTGTAAGTTTTTATGTGTGGATGGGATGGGGTTGGGTGGAGGGCACTAATGGCCCGTTTCCATTGAGTGATACAGTATGGTTTGGTTTGTTATGCTTTTATTGCCGTTTCCACTGTCAAAATGCGTACCGTACCGTACGGTACCACTTTTTGGTGACCCTTTGCAATGGGTACGAAGGGTACCAAAATGCAGAGCTAGATGCGCAGGTGAATGCTATTGGTTTACAGAGATCCGTCATTCGCTTGCGCAACAAAGCAGAATGAAAATAAAGAAACTGGCGTGTTTTAAATACACAGCCGAGACATTACACTGTAATAATATATACATACCATAATGAGCCATGTTTGACCCGAGCTCAAACAACCTTGTCGTCATCTTGATATACAGCCACAAAGCCAAGAAGAAGAGCAGATTCTACCCTGTGCCCCGTGTTTTTTTTACGAGCCCGTCTAAAGTGCAAGCCATTTCACTTTCTCGATTGTGCCTGCATGCATGTCTACATTTGAAATAACGAACTTCTTGAGAATCAGAATCAGAATCAGAAAGAGCTTTATTGCCAGGTATGTTCACACATACGAGGAATTTGTTTTGGTGACAGAGCTTCTACAGTGCAACAGAATTACAGAGACAGGACAAAAAACAGATAATAAATATATTCAAAAAATAGAAGTAAGTGTTAAATGCAAATATACAAATGGACAAGTGTATGTACAGGTGTATTACTATGTACAACATTATATGTGCAGCTGTTATGTGCAAATTGGCATGTAAAGTGTGTTGTTAAATAAGTGTATGCGTGTGTAAAAAGTGTATTTGTTATGTGCAAATTGGCATGTAAAGTGTGTTGTTAAATAAGTGTATGTGTGTGTAAAAAGTGTATTTTTTATGTGCAAATTGCCATGTAAAGTGTGTTGTTAAATAAGTGTATGTGTGTGTAAAAAGTGTATTGCAAGTAGTGATGTTGGTTCCATGATTGTTATCATCAAGTGTTCATGAGATGGATTGGATTGAGATGGATTGAGGGAAGAAACTGTTTCTGTGTCGGGCTGTTCTGGTGCGCAGTGCTCTGTAGCGACGGCCAGAAGGTAACAGTTTAAAGAGGCAGTGTGCTGGGTGTGAGGGGTCCAGAGTGATTCTGGCAGCCCTTCTGCTTGCTCTGGATAAGTACAGTTCTTGGAGAGTAGGGAGGGTTGTACCAATGATTCGCTCAGCAGTCCGAACTATTCGACATAGTCTTCGAAGGTCAGATTTGGTAGCTGAGCTAAACCAGACAGTTATTGAAGTGCAGATGACTGATTCAATGATGGAGGTGTAGAACTGTTTCAGAAGCTCCTTTGGGAGGTTGAACTTCCTCAGCTGACAAAGAAAGTACAGCCTTTGTTGAGCTTTTTTGACAATGGAGTCAACGTGAGTGTCCCACTTCAGGTCCTGAGAGATGGTGGTGCCCAGGAACCTGAATGACTCCACTGCAGCCACAGTGCTGTCCATGATACTCAGTGGGGGGAGAGCAGGGGGGTTTCTCCTGAAGTCCACTATCATCTCCACTGTTTTGAGCGTGTTCAGCTCCAGGTTGTTGTAACTGCACCAGAGAGCCAGCTCCTTAACCTCCTGTCTGTAAGCAGACTCGTCACCATCCTGAATGAGGCCGATAAGAGTGGTGTCGTCTGCAAACTTTAGGAGCTTGACAGAGGGGTCCTTTGAGGTGCAGTCATTTGTGTACAGAGAAAAGAGCAGAGGGGAGAGGACACAGCCCTGGGGGGCGCCTGTGCTGATTGTGCGGGTCCTGGATAAGTATTTGCCCAGCTTGACCAGCTGCTGCCTGTCCGTTAGGAAGCTGTTGATCCACTGACAGACAGAGGTGGGCACGGAGAGCAGAGTTAATTTAGGCAGGAGAAGTTTTGGGATGATGGTGTTAAAAGCTGAGCTGAAGTCAACAAACAAGATCCTCACATAGGTCCCTGGTCTGTCTAGGTGTTGCAAAACATAATGCAGTCCCATATTGACTGCATCATCCACAGACCTGTTTGCTCTGTAGGCAAACTGAAGAGAGTCCAGTGAGGGTTCAGTGATGTCTTTCAGGTGGGCCAGCACCAGCTTTTCAAACGACTTCATGACCACAGATATTAGCGCCACCGGTCTGTAGTCATTTAGTCCTGTAAGTTTGGGTTTCTTTGGGATGGGTATGATGATGGAGCGTTTAAGGCAGGAGGGCACTTCACACAGCTCCAGTGATCTGTTGAAGATCAGGGTGAAGATGGGGGCCAGTTGGTCAGCACAGCATTTTAAACAGGCTGGTGTTATAGAATCTGGGCCTGGTGCATTTCTCCTTTTTTGTTTCCGGAAGACCTGGCGCACATCATCTTCATTAAACTGAATTGCAGGTATGGGGGAGGTGGGGGGTGGTGGAGGTGTTAATGGTGGCGTGAAGAGCAGTTCAGGGTGGGTGTGGGTGGTTTTCTCAAACCAGCAGTAAAACTCATTCAGGTCGTTAGCAAGTTGTTCATTGTTTACAGTGCTAGGGGGTGGTCACTTGTAACTTGTGATATCCCTTAGGCTTTTCCACATGGATGCTGAGTCGCTGGAAGAGAACTGACTCCTTAGTTTTTCAGAGTAGTTCTTTTTGGCGACTCTGATCTCTCTTTCCAAGGTGTAATTCGCTTGCTTATACAAGGCCCTCTCCCCATTCCTGTAAGCAGCCTCTTTGGCCTGACGTAGCTGTCTGAGTTTTACAGTGAACCATGGTTTGTTATTGTTGTATGTGAGTTGAGTCCTGGTAGGGATGCACACATCTTCACAGAAACTGATATAAGATGTTACCGTCTCTGTGAGCTCATCCAGATCGTTAGCAGCAGCTTCAAAGACACTCCAGTCAGTGAGGTTGAAACAGGCTTGTAGATACCGCTCTGTTTCATTAGTCCATCTTTTCACAGATCTTAATACAGGTTTGGCTGTTTTCAGTTTCTGTCTGTAGGTTGGTATGAGATGAATTAGTGGTATGCATCCTTTATTGTGGTGTAGCAGTGATCCAATATGTTGCTGTCTCTTGTGGGACATGTAACATGCTGTCTATATTTTGGCAGTTCATGGGATAGTTTTGCTTTGTTAAAATCCCCGAGAATGGTTAAAACAGAGTCCGGCTGCTGACGCTCAATTTCCGTTATCTGGTCGGCTAGTTTCTGTATCGCCAGGCTCGCATGCGCGTGCGGCGGAATGTAAACAGAGATGAGGACAAACGAGCAGAACTCACGCGGTGAGTAGAAAGGCTTACAGTTAATAAACAGTGCTTCTAGATCTGAACAGCACATCTTCTTTAAAACTGTTACATCTGTACACCACCTTTCATTGATGTAAAAGCACGTCCCGCCACCACGTGATTTCCACATTGTTTCCTCGTCGCGATCCGCTCTGAACAGCTGATAGTCCGGAAGGTGAATCGCGTTGTCCGGTATGGTGTCGTTTAGCCAGGTTTCTGTGAAACACAGAGCAGCTGAATGCATAAAATCCTTGTTTGTCTGAGAGAGCAGAATGAGTTTGTCAATTTTGTTGGGTAGAGAGCGGAGATTCGCCAGATGGATGCTCGGTAATGCGGTCCCAAATCCTCGTTGTCTGAGTTTCACAAGCGCGCCTGCACGCTTCCCTCGCCGGCGCTTCAGAACGCGCTTGAGCAGCACCGCGACTCCTCCGACAACAATGTCCAACAGAACATCAGATAAGTCCAAGTCTGGAAAAGTATTTGGTGGTGTATGCGTCCGAATGTCCAACAATTCGTCTCTGGTGAAACTAATTGTAGGAATGTGACTAAAAACAGGACAAACTAACAAAAAAACGAAAAACACTGCAGAGCACGACACGGAGGCAGCCATCTTCGCCGGCGCCATCATGACAATAACGTGCGCTTGATTATTGACGTACTTTTGAAACCCGATCATTTCAGAAACTGACAAACATGAGATTGAAGTGCAAAAAAAACAAAGAAGCCAAAAAAAACAAACAAAGGAGAAGTTGGAAAAAACAAAGGAGCAAATAATTTTTTCAGCAAACATAAACAAACTGCTATGCTTAACTATTATCACCTTTTGGACTATCATGAACTCGAAATGACGGAATTACTTTCTAACAAGAGGTGCTGGTGAAGATTAAAGATACAGATGAGAGGTTTGCACTGACTGTGGGCTATATTTCGTGTTGTTTTTGAACATAAATAAGAACTAAATGTATCCTGTGTGTAGTTATTTTCTTAATTGGTAACATATCAGAGACTGTAAGGTCTGTATGTGTTCATATATATTGCATTTATTTATTTATTTTATATAATAGTAGACATTACAATAGGCTATTTCGCATCATTGAGCTGCAGTTATAATCATGTCATGTTCATAGAAAGGTTAGTAATAAATATTTATGTACAAGTATTGATGTGTGTAATAAAGCATCTGTTTCGTGAGAACTGCTTCTCATATGATATGTGAACAATCGGTACAGCTTTACTATAAACATTTTCTCGAGCGAAAATGACATCGCCTGACACTTTTTGTCGTATACCACGCCCACCAAAAGAGCACCCTTGGTACCCTTTTAGCAGTGGAAATGCAAGCCTGATAAAGGTGACCCGTACCAACCTGTACCGTACTCTACCACTCAGTGGAATTGGGACATAAGTGCATCCTTACCTCAGTCACTTTTTCTGGAATCTACTGCTGACTTTGATGTACGCTACAGTCAATAAACAAATATTTATTGATTTTGACTATATTTAAAGTATGCTACTGGTGCCCTGTTTTTTCACACTCACAATTTGAAAATGGTTTGAAAAACAGGTATTGCCAGCTATGATTCATTATGTGGATAAAGACATTGCACACTTGCAATGCCAACATACTCATACATTGGTCATATGGAGATTGATGCAGTTTTGAGAACAGTTCTCCTATTCAGAATTCCCCAAATCAAATAATGGTCAGATGGATGACAGTTTATGGCATGCAGGCATAATTAAGGTGATCTACTGCAGTTCAAACCAAGTGTTACGATTGAAGTTTATTTGTTTATTTATTTTGTTGCGCACTACACGTGTCTTTTTGTTTGTCCTGCCTTCTTGTGTTGTTTTCTACTGTTCCGTAGGCTCCCACTGCAACGAGATCCATGCCCTGATTGGCTGCTGGTCGTGGAGGCCTATAAATAGGACCTTCCGCCAGGGTTCAGGGAGCTCATTTGTAGTGTGATGGTTGTTGGTAGTGGAGCTCCTGGATTTCTCCCTTACCCCTTAGGCCGATGACCAACAATGTATTTAATCTTGTGCCATTGTTCACACAGGTTTGTTTGATTATTTGAGAGTTTGAGCTTGTAGGGGTGGCCTGCCGATTTATTTTATTACTTTTGACTTTGTTTATGTTAAGGAGAAAGGTCAGCTTCTGTATTTTCTTTAAATACTCATAGGTAATTTAGTTATTTTACTTTGCAGATTTTTGTTTGTTATTTTGGCCTGTGGCCACCCTGAATAGATTCTCTTTAAAATTACAAATTTTCTATTATAAATCTATTCAATTACTCTCAATTGAGAGTCTGAGTTTGGTTGTCGACCAAAGGGGTCTTTTTGTATTAAGTTTGTTTTGTTTGGGAAATACACCACCCACAACATTTGTTTTTCGTTTATTATTCCCACGTTGTTTTCCCCCTAGACTTTGGGGTGTAATACTGAGCATCAGAATGGGGAAGAAAGGTGATTTAAGTGAACATGGCATGGCTTTGAACATGGCATGGTTGTTGGTGACAGACAAGCTGGTGTCAGTATTTCAGAAACTGCTGATCTACTAAGATTTTCACGCACAACCATCTCTAGGGTTTACAGAGAATGGTCAGAAAAAGAGAAAATATCCAGTGAGCAACAATTCTATGGCTGCAAATGCCTTGTTGATGCCAGAGGTCAGAAGTGAATGGCCAGACTGGTTTGAGCTGATGGAAAGGCAACAGTAACACAAATAACCACTCGTTACAACAGAGATATGCAGAAGATTATCTTTGAATGAACAACACATCAAACCTTGAGTTGGATGGGCTACAGCAGCAGAAGACCATACCGGGTGCCACTCCTGTCAGCTAAGATCAGGAAACTGAGGCTACAACTCACACAGGCTCACTAAAATTGGACAATAGAAGATTGAAAAGATGTTGCCTGGTCTGATGAGTTTCGATTTCTGCTGCAACATTCGGATGGTAAAGACTTTGACATAAACAACATGAAAGCATGAATCCATCCTGCCTTGTATCAACGGTTCAGGCTGGTGGTGGCGGTGTAATGGTGTGGGGGGTATTTTCTTGGTACACTTTGGACCCATTAGTACTAATTGAGCATCGTATAATCATACTCATCAATATATTAAAAACATAAAAATAATCAGCAACTGCATAAACAAGTAGAACACAAGCTTGTTTCTTTGACATGCTTGGTTTAATGACTACTTATCTGCAAACACAAAAATAATATTTCAGCACACACCACATTTTTGTAGGATGGAAAATCAACTGGTATTGGGACAATAGTCTTTAAAAGGAGGAGATTGGCAAACTTGGCCTCCACCAGTCCCAAATTGCTTAAGAAAAAGTTCAGGTTTGCATGACAGCAAGCACAACAGACAAGAAGAAAACAGACAAACATTCATATTTGTGTAAGTTTTCTCATACTAACAGATGTCTGAATAATATTTGGTTGATTGTAGTCAATTACATACTGTTCCCTCTTGTCAAAGTTATCTGACTGTCAATAAATAGACCAAAGGGGCACATGCAGGTAAAGTTCAACTGGATCTATTGGAAATCATGCAAGTTCAGAAATCAAACAACATCATAAATGAAAGATGAAACTGAGAAACTAAACAGTCATTCTTTATCCGCAAGTAGCTTAAACTGAAGAAGGCTTTGAAGACATCAGGCATTAACTCTGGTGAGTAAAAAGTCTTTAGGAAAGTTTGCTGGATTTATTCTATAATAACTCGCTTTTTCCCTTTTCAGGTTTGATGTTTTTGAGAGTGGATATAGAGAAGATTTGATGGAGAGAACATACAGAGATCCAGGTAAGTAGAGCAGGTAGTAGTCAGATTTATACTGACAATGTCTCTTTTCCTTTGGAGGTTTGAGGATTGGACAAGTGATGGGCTGAAGATAGGTAATCGGACACGAAGTTACAGATAAGTGGAGAATGTAAGGAGTCAGATATTGAACAGCAGTGACAAGGCATGATGATGATGGAGAAAAAGGTCACTCTTAGGCCAGGCATACAGTGTGATTTTCATGTGATTTCAACAAAGTACCAATTCACACTGTATAGAAAGCTCCCAACTCGTGCGCATTTTAGACTTGAATGCTCCCACTCTATTTGCATTCCAAATGGGACATATACTGTAGCCCTCCAAAGCGCACTTCAGACTGAAAACAAACAAGATCACCATATTTAAGGGTCATTCCAAACTGAAGTGCTCAAAACTGGCCACTTCAAAGGGTCCTTTGGAATAAAGGATTTCAAAGGGTGCAACTGATGTTTTCCTTGTGTTGGGAGGTTTGGTATCTCAAAATGCAGGCTCTAAGTTTGTGTGGGTTTCAACTAATAGCAAAAAAGTGTGACAAAGGCAAACATTGATCATCTCATTAAAATGACTCAAAAGTATGTTCTTTTTTGACCCCCACACTCTTTATCCCTTTTGAAGCAATCAATCCAGAAGGTACACCCTTTGAAAGGAGTAGGGCATATGGATGAGCCCTTCTTAATGTAATGCAGTATATATGTGCGAAATCAACACATCACTTCTTATTCCTTTAATAGTGGATCCTTTAGTAATCCAAGTTTATGAACCAAAAAAACTTCAAAGAAGAGTAACACAGAATAGGACTGATTTTGTCTCAAAATTGGACCAAAATCACTTCATGTAGGGCAGGCAATGAGATGAATGGTGATAGATGCATTGACTAGGAACTGGGTGCAGGTGTGGGTCGAAGGGAGTGCTGTGGAATGAAGTCCTTGATGATGATAGTGACTGGTGTGGATTGTGACACTAACACTAACATTTAAAGAGTAACTTGTTCTGAAAGTTTAATTCTGAGTTCTTGTCATATTTCATTATCATTTTCTAAGCTAATTATTCGATAAACTGTAATAATGTGAGAAATGTTGTGGGACATGTTGAAGGTGTCTAAAAAAATTTTGGTTTGACTGTGTATAAGAAATATACACTATGATCATTAAACACAGCAGAAATTCTAAATAATATTTTTAAAAAAAAACACGAGGTTTGCCTCATGAATGAATGAAGTCGGATTCTTACTTGCTCAGTCAATCTCCTCCTCTGTCCTATATGCAGGGCTTAATTTGTGCCGCAACAAGCCGGATCCAGAACCTCATTTTACCCATTCCCCTCCTCACACGCCCTACTTGACTGTTCCGCGACTCCCCAACCCTTGTTACTTTCGTTGGCGTCACCCTACCACCCCCACCCCCCTGCTCTTCACTTTCGTCTGTGACACCTATTCATAGCTAGTTTTAAAATGTAATTTTTAAAATAGCAAGGAGACTTTTAACAGCATCATTGTGGAACATTACTATATATTTGAGGGGCAGTTTTTTTTTCCAAGCAAAAAAAGACCACATGCTTTGCACAGGTTGAGCCCTACAGTACCTGTGCACATGCCTGAGTGCAGTGCACTATTCTGTGCTTCTGATCTTGGCAGTATTTAAATGTTTTTTTCTTGTGTCTTTTGCAGACAGGCATATTGCTTGTTGTTGGAATTTTGTTGCATTGTGGTTGTTAGGACTCATTCATTCATTCATTTTCTTTTCGGCTTAGTCCCTTTATTAATCCGGGGTCGCCACAGCGGAATGAACCGCCAACTTATTCGGCATTTGTTTTACGCAGCGGATGCCCTTCCAGCCACAACCCATCTCTGGGAAACACATTCATACATTCTTATTCACACACATACACTATGGACAATTTAGCTTACCCAATTCACCTGTACCGCATGTCTTTGGACTGTGGGGGAAACCGGAGCACCCGGAGGAAACCCACGCAACCACGGGGAGAACATACAAACTCCACACAGAAATGCCAACTGGCCAAGCCGGGGATTGAACCAGCGACCTTCTTGCTGTGAGGCGAACGTGCTACTCACTACGCCACCGTGGCGCCCTGTTAGGGCTCAGTGTTACAATTTATGCTGCTCAACTAATGTCTCAGTTTGTAATATTTATATTATTTGCTCATTAAAAGCACCTAATGTGAATTTTCATAACTGAATCTATATCTCATTTCAGAGCTGCTGCTGTCGCATTTTCAGCCGAAACCACATACATTTTGAGCCTTCAAGACTGAATGAAATACGATGACTTGAAAGGCAACCTGGCGGTGCTGAAATATAATTGGGTAAACTGGCAGTTTTGTGGGTTATAGAGACCAAAACAAAGAAAGACATTTCAACATGGAATACAAATTTTCAAAGGAGAATAACTGACTTTAGCATTGTTTTTCAGATAAACAAGAATGCTTCTTTAATATCTGCAAACATATGATGGTATTTTTATGCTTCAGGATAGTCAAACTTACATACAGCAGATTTACATATTATATTTAATACATTAGTATTCAACAAGACAACACATTATACTGTACATGTAATAAATAGACAGACAGACAGACAGACAGACAGACAGACAGACAGACAGACAGACAGACAGACAGACAGACAGACAGACAGACAGACAGACAGACAGACAGATAGATAGATAGATAGATAGATAGAAAGAAAGATAGGTAAATATTTAATTTAAAGTACGTTTTTTGTATATTTTTCCTTGTATATATAACACTACATACATACAGTATATAAGAGAGAAGTGAATTAACCTCAGCAAATGAATATTTCATCTTTGCTCTGGTTTATGTCTTCAGATCAAACAGTACATGACATTACCATAAGAACATCTTCTTTACATGTTCAAAACATTTCTATTCAACAAACGATTTCACTGTCCTTAAGTGTTTCCAATAAACAATTTCAGTGCATCTTTTCCCAGAGCCTTGACTGGTATGCTTGTTATTTGTACAAATCTGAGCTCTGAAAGGCTATCAACTTTGAATGTGAATACTGAGTGAATGAAAAACCCATTTAGCCCCTCTCCGATGAAACATACTGTAAGAGGTGGCTTACATACTGTTTCATACTGTTTCCTGTGGCTGCTAGAACATTGTTTTGCAAAGCACATTTTGCCTTCTGGTTAGCAAATGAGTGACCGTTTACTTCTAGGTCCTGTAACTGGTCTAGAAAAAAAAAAAAAGAAAACATGCATATTTAACTTTCATATTATTATTATTATGTTTTTAATATGCATATATTTATTTTACATGGGCAGGTTTCATTTGCTGTTTATCTTATAAAATGGTTATAGATAGATAGATAGATAGATAGATAGATAGATAGATAGATAGATAGATAGATAGATAGATAGATAGATAGATAGATAGATAGATAGATAGATAGATAGATAGATAGATAGATAGA
>CAIGQQ010000153.1:3770581-3793535 GCA_903798035.1 Danio albolineatus
TATATATATATATATATATATATATATATATATATATATATAGGTAGCAGAAAAATGTCGCAATGTTAGATTTTTCCAATATCATGCAACATTACTTTAAGCTGAATACTAGTATCTGGCAAAATTAATTGATTGATTTTACTTCGGCTTTGTCCTTTTATTTATTAGGGGTCACCACAGCGGAATAAACCACTAACTTATCCAGCATACAGAATGTTTTATGCAGTGGACGCCCTTCCAGGGGTGCCACAGTGGGGTAGCGGGTAGCACGTTCCCCTCACAGCAAGAAGGTCGCTGGTTCAAGCCTCGGCTGGGTCAGTTGTCTTTTCTGTGTGGAGTTTGCATGTTCTCCCCGTGGTCGTGTGGGTATCCTCCGGGTGGTCTGGTTTCCCCCAGAAGTCCAAAGACAAATGGTATAGGTGAACTAGGCAGGCTAAATTGTCTGTAGTGTATGAGTGTGTACAGATGATTCCCAGAGATGGGTTGCAGCTGGAAGGGCATAAAACATATGTGTAAAACATATGTTGGATAAGTTGGCAGTTCATTATGTTGTGGCAACTCCAGATTAATAAAAGGACAATGCCGAAAAAGAAGATTAATGAATGAATGCCCTTCAAGCTGCAACCCAGTACTGTGAAACACCCATACACATTCACACACTCACACACTATTCACACACTCATACACCAATGTAGTTCATCCAATTCACCTATAACACATGTCTTTGGACTGTGGGGGAAACCGGAGCACCCTGAGGAAACTCACGTGAACACAGGAGAACATGAAAACCAGTGACCTTCTTGCTGTGAGGCAACAGTGCTAACCACTGAGCCATTGTAAATTCAGCTAAAACTATTATGTGAAAAAAAAAAAGAATTCTCTCCACTAAACCACTTGGGGAATATTTGGAAAATAGTACATTTCACAGGAGGGCTAATACTTTTGTAATTAATAATAATTATAAGTATTTATACTTATTACGGTTAAAACAAACAAACCAAAAAATACTGTTGAACTGTTTGTTATTATTAATAAAAAAAGATTAATTATTAATATTATTAATAAAACTTTTAATGCACCTAATGCTTTTTATTTTGCTGCCACTAAACCTCTATTTCAGTCATAACCTACCATTGTCTAGTCATGTTGGATCTTCTGCATAAATATGTGTTGTCATGGTGGTGTGGTTGAAATGCAAGGCAGTGTGCAAGTACCTAAGCGCAGTGATGCTGGGCTCTCTGCACTGAATACCCTGTTGATTTTGGCTCTGTGAAAAGATTCCAGGCCATTCAAGTCAGCCAATGGAGTTCTTTTTAGTGGTCACAGTTGCCATCTCAAAATGGTAACAGTAGCCCACATTGTGTGTTGGGTTGTGCTGGAGGAAAGCATTGGGGCTCGTTTTATTAAGCAGCAATGGAACTTTTTCATTCTGTGGTCTTAAAGGCTGACTCTCACAAGTCTGTCAAGCGTGTGTTGAGGTCCCAAAACTAATAAAAAGAAGGTTAATATGACATACATTTATTTATTTATTTACTTTTTTTTATTTATTTTACTTTTTGTTGCCAGAAAACTATTTTAGTAAAAAAAAATAAAAAAAATCTGAGAGAGAGAGATAGATAGATAGATAGATAGATAGATGGATAGATGGATAGATGGATAGATTTTTTACTTATTTCTCTTTATAGTGTTTATTATAATTTGAAAGAATTTGGTCAGAAATCTATGGAAGTCCTAAAAGGCCATGCATTAATATTTTTTTCTCTCTTGTTTTGTCGTGATCACAACCTAATTATCTCATGACCTTGACACAACTCGTTTTCTCGACATAACAAAAGTAGTTTTCTTGTGATAACGACTTATTGTGATCACGACATTACAAAAACTTATGTCGTGATCACAACTTGTTTTGCATTTATGTATGTATGTATGTATGTATGTATTATTATTATTGTTATTATTATTATTAATAATATCTGGCCATTGTCTGGCCAGTGAGTCTGCACTGGCCTTGAGAACAGGGAGAGAATAGCCCTATGCAGACGCGCATTGGTGCAACATGTTAAAGCCGTTAAGAACAGCTATAATAAAATAAGCCAAAGGCTCGGGCTCATGATTAATTTACATGCATAATTATATTCATGTATATGATTATATACCGTTATTTACAGTAAGTTGCTGCATGTATGAATTAAATTCTGAAAAATTATGAAAATCCTGTTTTTGCTCCAAGTTATTTATAATTACTTTAAAGTGCACCATACAGAGTTGCTTTAAAATGGTAACAGTTGAGGGAATATTATTGTTATTATTATGAATATTATTGCTATTCTCTCCCTGTTCACAGAGCCGGTGTAGACTCATTGGCTACATAATAATAATAATAATAATAAAAATTATAATAATAATAATAATAATAATAATAATAAATAAGTCTTGATCATGGCACAACAACTTTTTATTATGTCAAGATCACAAGAAATAAACTTTTTGTTATTTCGTGATCACGACAATGGCAAAAACAAAAATTATACAGACAAAACGGTTCTGTTTTAAATCTTGGTATGAGCTTTGCCATTGCAATTTTTTTTTTTAATTAGAATGCAATTGAACAGAGTTAGACTCAAATATTAATATAGCAGTAACATATTAATGTATTGCCATTCCTGTGGAATTTTGTTGGTGCTAATCTTACCCATTTTTACCTTGAGAAAGTAATTACATTTAATTTGACTTATTTGTTCCCTGTACAGAGTAACATAATTTAGTCAAATAGACTGTAAAGAAATCATCTTCTGGTATGACTTGGAGCTTAGCATCAATAATACAGGTTGTTCCTGTAAATTGTTCATTATTTCAGTGCCTGTTGCCTGAATCTACTGCCTGAAGTTGATCTTAGATTAATATATGCCCCCTTTTGATTTTTTTATTACTTGCTGCGTACTTTATAATTGACAAATGTGTTACACTTTTATGCCGTATCCTCAGGCTCTCATTTTATACATTAAGTGCATGTCTACAGAAACAAATAGAAAAGGTGTAATGAATCTCCTCAAATTAATCCCACAAGGTCTTTCTTGATGTCTGAGATGTCAGTAAGGATTCAAAGCTTTACCTAAATTGTCTGCTTTCACAACCGAGTGTGAATTGCCCTCTCAAAAAACAAAAAAATGTAAATGCAGAATGGGACTTTCTGTAGAATAACTAATATTTCTGAAATCTTTTTTTAAATACTGTTATCCAATATTTTTGTCTGTTACAATGCAGTATCATATTTTGTGATTTTTATTTTTACTACTAAATTATTGATATATTGTGGACAAGAAACATGTCAGGCTCAATGTTGCCTCCTGTCATCGCCGACTGACTTCGGGGATGAGAGTAATCAGACAATGGCTACTGTAATGGTGTTTTGTACTTTTTTTTGTAATCAGATATGAACCTGAGGCTTTCCTTCACTGCATAATTCCACCTAGAAGAACCAAAACTAGTGTCTGGTTTTCTCTATGCCATATTTGAAAGCTATGCACAGAAAACCTTGTGTGCTCCTATTGTTCAACATCAGAGAAGTGATGAAATCTGTCTTGGAAGAATGAAAAAAAAAAGTCTTTCTGTCACAATGCTGTTGTGAATTGTCCTTTGCACAATGTAGGTTGTTGTCCATTTGTGAGATACTACACAGAATACAACAATGATGTTGATCATTTACATATCACAATAACACACTGTGTCTAATACATTTTGTGCACATTATGGCAGCACAATACATGTTTTCAGCTTTGACTTCATGTTGTAAGAATCTTCGATATATTTACATTGCAGCACAGCACAACATCAAGCAGGGTTCATAGTTGACTTGGCACCAGTTTGAAACATGTTAAAATGTGATGGGTGGATTCAAAGTTGAGAGTAGCAAGTTTAGCATTTATTTGTGTTTTTAAAGTCTGTGGCTACAAATATCAAATGAGTCAAATTAATTCACATAGTACAAATACATTAAATAATATACAATAAAACACGTAATACATTTTATTTTTCAAATTTTTCCCAATTAATTTTTGACAGGTATTTGGGAAAAATATAGACTTTATTTAAACAAATATTGTTTAATTTTGTCACAGTATTTCCTTCATATATTTTTTGATAACACTTTATAATAACTACACACTATGGATAATCTATTAAGCATTAGCAAATAGTTAATTTATTAAGCATTAACTCATTAATATATGTTTTAGTTTAGTTTAGGAGGTCTAGACGGTGTAGTTTAAGTTTCCCTCTGAACAAAGATTCATTGGAAATTGTGACATAGGCTCCACATTTTAGGACCTACTAATGAGAAAGCTTGATCTCCTTTTTTTCCAATTTGGATCTGGGAACAACTAGCATTTTCTGGTTTGATGACCTAAACCATCTGCCTGTTTTTTTATTTTTTTATTTATTTTTTAACAGTGATAAGATTAGCCAGATAAGGAGCAAGGGCGTTTAAAACCTTAAAAACACACAATAAAAAATTAATGTACATTCAATTCTAAAGCATATCGGCAACCAATTTAAGGAGCACAGGGTAGGAGCAATGTGGCTAAACTTGCGAGGGTTTGTAAGCAGTTTATAAATACAGCTACAAGTGCTGTATTCTTGATTTATAATGTGCTTAATGATTGTAACTTGCCTAATTAACTTTATTATTATTATTATTATTATTAACTTTTTTTAACCCTTCAAGGTAAAATAAATCAGTATTAGAAAAATAAGTTATTATTAAAACGATTATGTATATTAATGTGGTTAAAAAAATCTTTCCATTAAACAGAAATTGGTGGGAAAAAATACAGGGAGCTTAAAGTTCAGGAGGGCTATAGTAGTTCTGTCTTCAACTGTATATCATAGAAAAACTAATCGTCACCTTAGAATTATAAGGTTCTATCTGATATTTTTTGTCAAAATTGAGTAATTGACAAATTCTTATTAAATTACATATTTTTTTTTACATTATGGGATGTTTTTTTTCTTTTATAAGTTGTTTACATTTTAAGACTTAAAAAAAAAAAATGTTACACACGTACTGTTTGCTATGGAATGCAAAACTTTGTAGCTCAATATCCCAAAATCATTCAGAACACAGATAGAACCTTATAATTCCAAGGTGACAAAATATTGCTATGCCAAACACATTTATTCAATATTGTGGAGTCCTAAAATACATCATGCCAGACTCATACTGATATTTTTTAATCAGAATCTTAAATTAACCATGCTGAAGTTAGAATTTTAGCTCCCCTGGTTCAATTCTACTGAACAATTGTTGTTGTTTTTTCATTAATGGATTTTTAAATTGAATTTCTGAAAGATGTCTGTAGTTAACACACGACACTTTAAAGTTTTATGTCACAACATACAAAGGTTTTGTAATACCTCATTGTGTTTGAAGCTTTGGCTTGTCTTGATGAAAAAGCAGTTGGTTGCAACTATTTACTGTAAATGAAACTGCAGAGGTTGTCTGGACATTCAGTGGGAAACTTTTCTACTCACTAATCCACTTTCACAGCCTCATTGTGTTAATAAACTATTCTAACTAAAACCTTCAGGCAATGTTTTTAAAATTACTAATGAAAGAGCTGTATGAAGTGTAATAGTGACATGTTGAAGTCATGTGACGGGGATTTAGTTTATTTACAGCCTAGCTTAACATCTCAATGTTTTCTTGTTTATATATTTTGTTTAAGAACAATATATTTAAGACATTAGGACTTTATTTTACAGTGTTATTCGTCTAAAATACCTAAATCATAAACCATGTATTTATTATAGTGCTGATTACGTACTGTGTCTAAACACAGCTGTGACTTTCCTAAGTGCTTAATGTAATTTTTCTGAACACTTAGATTATTTACTGGAGTGATAACAGCATACCACATCCAAATGAACTTTCGTGGAATTCTGTTTAATTAAAGCACTGTGTACAGAACCAAACAGTTGTGATAGACTTAATTAAAAAGCACATTACTCATTTTGGTTTATCTTCACTTGATCCAATGTAAATATATCATGCGAAAAGGGGTTTGTGACTTAGTTAATACATTTGAATAGCAGTTTCTTTCTACTACAGTTGCTCCCACCAACCCAGGGGTCTCCATGAAACCTGCAATCCACAGAAAAAAAAGTCTGGTTTAAACTCTTGGCATTCATGTTTCTTGTTTGAAATGGTTCCTAAGTTATTTTTTAGTGGAATCGCTTCCACGTTTTAATGCAGTTGACACTAATAACATTTAGTACTTTTTTCACATGACCAGTGTTTAGAAGGTAACTACTGCAGTTTCAGCATCATGTTATTTAATTTCTAATTAAATCCAACTAAATCTAACTGTAGTCCATTACGATTATGGAGAAAAAAAAAAGTCATTAAAATACAATTAATAATGAAATTGTTATTGATTATAATGGGAGTTACAGCTGAGCATTTTTTTATTTAAAAGGGTAAAAAAAAACTAGAACTTAATATTAAATTTAAGTTCTTTTGATTAAAAACACATCGTTTACATCAGTGGTTCTCAAACTGTGGTACGCGTACCACATCTTTCATCTAGTGGTACGCGGAAGAATCGCTGAATAATAAAATAATAAAATTTAACACTTTTTTTTTTTAACCCTTTGACGCGTACGATAACATGCACATCAGAAAGCATTGGCTGTTCCCGGAAGAGTATGATTACACCGTTGTGCCAAAATTACTTTAGTGCATCGCGTCATCAGATGTTAAAAAAATCTGCTTGGCGCTGAGGATGAGGCGCGCGGCGCTTGCAGTGTGTGCAGTGCGGAGCAGATACACACGCGCCAGAGAAGACCTTCTGCAGACCAGTCCTGCAAATTCAGGAAGTTCCCTATGCTGCATCATTGGTAAAAAAATTATTACGAACGTGTTAAAATGAGTGCTCGTAGTTTGTGTAAAATAATGCGTGCTTTCGATATATAATGTTATTTGTTTTGTAAAGCAGTGTGGCTTTCGGTTTAGTTTGTTACCTCAGATTTCAGCTAACTCATTTGGGTGTGATTCAAATGGCGCGAGACACAGAACAGACTCAAGTAACTTTGCCATGCTTGAAGGTTAAAGGTAGAACATAATTAAAGTTACTCTCCATGTGCAGAGACGGAGGGACGGCGAACTGTACCCGAGTCTGCTTGAAAACAGTGGTCAGTGTGCAGTTAACGTCAATCTCATGTGATCTCATTCGCACCAAATCACACAAATACTGCACGTATGAATTGGTCAAGCACTGTACATATGCAGTTAATCACTCGCTTTTCTGACACACATAGGCCTACTGTAAATGGCGAGCAGTAAGCAGATCAAATTTCTAATTTTAATATGTAATTCCAAATCATATTAAAATACAAGTTAACGTTTAGATTTTAAAGACATGCAAATATGCCCTATGTACATACAATATATATCTCAAAATGTATTAAAAATGTGTGTATATATTTATGTGACAGCCATTATTCATCTGGTCCAAGCAATATTTCCAGGTTTAGATGAATAGGCTACTACAGCAGTTTTTAAAAAAAACTTTAAGAACAGTGCCGTTTTTAACTAACCTCTAAAAGCACATTTTAATTTAAACTGTAAAGTGTTTTTTTTTTTTTTTTTTTTTTGTCAGCAAGCACTGTTCATGCTCTAACTATTTATAATGTTTAAAGTGGCTGACAATAATACATATTTTTAATAACTGAATCTGCCTCGTTTTTGAACTGTACAGTGCTGTAGCTGCTTAATTATGTCTACTACGCTACTGCATTTCAATACCAGCCATTATGGTGGTACTTGGAGAGACAATTTTTTTCTGAGGTGGTACTTGGTGAAAAAAGTTTGAGAACCACTGGTTTACATCATTTACATCAACACATCATTCCTCCTTTAGGTCTATTATTCTTATTACATTTCAACTGTGTGATTATGTGCATTCAAACCCAGAGAAGTCGATGGTGTTTGTGGACACTGTTAACATAGGGCTTCCTTTTGGCCCTGTACAGTTTTAACTGACATTTTTGGATGTAACTGAGTATTGAAGTACTTAAAGGTTTGCCAAAGTAGTTCTGAGCCCATGTGGTGATATCGCATATAGATGAATGACGATTCTTGATGCAGTACCGACTGAGAGATCAGAGATCACGGTTGATCTTAGGCTTGTGCCCTTGTCCTTCACGCGTTGAATAATTTTTAATAATGATATGCACCGTTGAAGGTGAAATACTCAAATGTCTTCCTATCCTTCTTTGAAGAACGTTGTCTTTAAACATTAAAAAATTTATCACGTATTTGTGGTGATCCTCAGACCATCTTTGCTCCTACAGGACTAGACCTTTCTTGTATGCTGCTTTTGTACCAAATCATAATTACAATCACCTGTTGACATTACCTGTTTTAAATCACATCATTATTTAACCAGATCAGAATCAGAATCAGAATCAGAAAGAGCTTTATTGCCAGGTATGTTCACACATACGAGGAATTTGTTTTCGTGACAGAGCTTCCACAGTGCAACAGAATTACAGAGACAGGACAAAAAACAGAAAATAAATATATTCAAAAAAATAGAAGTAAGTGTTAAATGCAAATATACAAATGGACAAGTGTATGTACAGTGTATTACTATATACAACATTATATGTGCAGCTGTTATGTGCAAATTGGCATGTAAAGTGTGTTGTTAAATAAGTGTATGTGTGTGTAACAAGTGTATTTGTTATGTGCAAATGGCATGTAAAGTGTGTTGTTAAATAAGTGTATGTGTGTGTAAGAGTGTACAGCAGTAGTGATGTTGGTTCCACGATTATTATCATCAAGTGTTCATGAGATGGATCGCCTGAGGGAAGAAACTGTTTCTGTGTCGGGCTGTTCTGGTGCGCAGTGCTCTGTAGCGTCAGCCAGAAGGTAACAGTTCAAAGAGGCAGTGTGCTGGGTGTGAGGGGTCCAGAGTGATTTTGGCCGCCCTTCTGCTCGCTCTGGATAAGTACAGTTCTTGGAGAGTAGGGAGGGTTGTACCAATGATTCGCTCAGCAGTCCGAACTATTCGACGTAGTCTTCTGAGGTCAGATTTGGTAGCTGAGCTAAACCAGACAGTTATTGAAGTGCAGATGACTGATTCAATGATGGAGGTGTAGAACTGTTTCAGAAGCTCCTGTGGCAGGTTGAACTTCCTCAGCTGACGAAGAAAGTACAGCCTTTGTTGAGCTTTTTTGACAATGGAGTCAATGTGAGTGTCCCACTTCAGGTCCTGAGAGATGGTGGTGCCCAGGAACCTGAATGACTCCACTGCAGCCACAGTGCTGTCCATGATGCTCAGTGGGGGGAGAGCAGGGGGGTTTCTCCTGAAGTCCACTATCATCTCCACTGTTTTGAGCGTGTTCAGCTCGAGGTTGTTGTGACTGCACCAGAGAGCCAGCTCCTGAACCTCCTGTCTGTAAGCAGACTCGTCACCGTCCTGAATGAGGCCGATAAGCGTGGTGTCGTCTGCAAACTTTAGGAGCTTGACAGAGGGGTCCTTTGAGGTGCAGTCATTCGTGTACAGAGAGAAGAGCAGAGGGGAGAGGACACACCCCTGGGGGGCGCCAGTGCTGATTGTGCGGGTCCTGGATGAGGATTTGCCCAGCTTGACCAGTTGCTGCCTGTCCGTTAGAAAGCTGTTGATCCACTGACAGACAGAGGTGGGCACGGAGAGCAGAGTTAATTTGGGCAGGAGAAGTTTTGGGATGATGGTGTTAAAAGCTGAGCTGAAGTCAACAAACAAGATCCTCGCATAGGTCCCTGGTCTGTCTAGGTGTTGCAAAACATAATGCAGTCCCATATTTACTGCATCATCCACAGACCTGTTTGCTCTGTAGGCAAACTGAAGAGAGTCCAGTGAGGGTTCAGTAATGTCCTTCAGGTGGGCCAGCACCAGCTTTTCAAACGACTTCATGACCACAGATGTTAGCGCCACCGGTCTGTAGTCATTTAGTCCTGTAAGTTTGGGTTTCTTTGGGATGGGTATGATGATGGAGCGTTTGAGGCAGGAGGGCACTTCACACAGCTCCAGTGATCTGTTGAAGATCAGGGTGAAAATGGGGGCCAGTTGGTCAGCACAGGATTTTAAACAGGCTGGTGTTATAGAATCTGGGCCTGGTGCTTTTCTCCTCTTTTGTTTCCGGAAGACCTGGCGCACATCATCTTCATTAAACTGAATTGCAGGTATGGGGGAGGTGGGGGGTGGTGGAGGTGTTAATGGTGGCGTGAAGAGCAGTTCAGGGTGGGTTTGGGGGGTTTTCTCAAACCGGCAGTAAAACTCATTCAGGTCGTTAGCAAGTTGTTCATTGTCTACAGTGCTGGGGCTTGGTGGCTTGTAACTTGTGATATTCCTTAAGCTTTTCCACATGGATGCTGAGTCGCTGGAAGAGAACTGGCTCCTTAGTTTTTCAGAGTAGTTCTTTTTGGCGACTCTGATCTCTCTTTCCAAGGTGTAATTCGCTTGCTTGTACAAGGCCCTCTCCCCATTCCTGTAAGCAGCCTCTTTGGCCTGACGTAGCTGTCTGAGTTTTACAGTGAACCATGGTTTGTCATTGTTGTATGTGAGTTGAGTCCTGGTAGGGATGCACACATCTTCACAGAAACTAATATAAGATGTTACCGTCTCTGTGAGTTCATCAAGATCGTTAGCAGCAGCTTCAAAGACACTCCAGTCAGTGAGGTCGAAACAGGCTTGTAGATCCCGCTCTGTTTCATTAGTCTATCTTTTCACAGATCTTAATACAGGTTTGGCTGTTTTCAGTTTCTGTTTGTAGGTTGGTATAAGATGGATTAAACAGTGGTCAGAGTGTCCCAAAGCTGCTCGTTGAACAGAGTGGTATGCATCCTTTATTGTGGTGTAGCAGTGATCCAATATGTTGCTGTCTCTTGTGGGACATGTAACATGCTGTCTATATTTTGGCAGATCATGGGATAGTTTAGCTTTGTTAAAATCCCCGAGAATGATTAAAACAGAGTCCGGCTGCTGTCGCTCAATTTCCGTGATCTGATCGGCTAGTTTCTGTATCGCCAGGCGCGCGTGCACGTGCGGCGGAATGTAAACAGAGACGAGGACAAACGAGCAGAACTCACGCGGTGAGTAGAAAGGCTTACAGTTAATAAACAGTGCTTCTAGATCTGGACAGCACATCTTCTTTAAAAGAGTTACATCTGTACACCACCTTTCATTGATGTAAAAGCACGTCCCGCCACCGCGCGATTTCCCCGTCGTTTCCTCGTCGCGATCCGCTCTAAACAGCTGATACCCGGGAAGGTTGAGCGCGTTGTCCGGTATGGTGTCGTTCAGCCAGGTTTCCGTGAAGCATAGAGCAGCTGAATGCATGAAATCCTTGTTTGTCTGAGAGAGCAGAGTGAGTTCGTCAATTTTGTTGGGTAGAGAGCGAAGATTTGCCAGATGGATGCTCGGTAATGCGGTTCGAAATCCTCGTTGTCTGAGTTTCACAAGCGCGCCTGCACGCTTTCCACGCCGGCGTTTCAGAACGCGCTTGAGTAGCACCGCGGCTCCTCCGACAACAATGTCCAACAAAACATCAGATAAGTCCAAGTCTGGAAAAGTATTTGGTGGTGTATGCGTCCGGATGTCCAACAGTTCGTCTCTGGTGAAACTAATTGTAGGAATGTGACAAAAAACAGGACAAACTAACAAAAAAACGAAAAAAACTGCAGAGCACGTCACGGCACGTACAGGCACGTCACGGCACGTCACGTCACGGCACGTACAGATCACCTGATTACAAGCCCAAAACAGCTCCTGTCTTAGCTTTTTTTTTTGGAATGTGTTGCAGGTCTGAATGACAGGAAAATATTCATCAAGGAATTAATAGGAGAGCAGATTTTATCAAAAATACTGTTATAAGACACATGCCCTCATTTACTAAAGGTCTATTTGTATAAAAACAAGTGGAAACTTTAAAGCACCCAAACTTATCTACGAATGATTGGCTCCTCCATCTGTGTCCAAAGTGATGCCAATAAAATTCAATATTTGCTAAGCATAAATATAATTTCGGAAATGTTAATTGCAAGAGCAAATTAAATCAACTGAAAGATATTAATTAGTTTTACACCATGCATTATGCTGTCATTACTGTGGCTAAATGAAGATGTACAAATAGACAATAAATTGGATACATCCACACTGTAAAGTTTCATGGGAAACAGCCACATTTGAATATGGGAGTGAATACCCTAAATTATCATTCTATATGTGTACAAATTACAGATTGCAATGTAAAAATCACAAAGTAATATCACAATGACCAAAGCAATTTTAACTACACCCCTGTTGACAGGGCCATCATGTTTTGCTTGTAAGACGCTTCACTCAACACTCCTGCACTTTTGGGCTTGGCTCATAAACTGATCACATTTATTGAGTTAATAAAGTGTGCATGTGTGGGTAGAGATGTTCACTCTTATTTTCGATATAAAGTATTTTGATTTATTTTTGGCTTGTTCTTGTTTACTCTCCCCCTAGCAAAGCTTTGACATCACGAGTGAGTCACTATCTGCATATTTCTGGAGTTAATTTGGTTACAAAATGTGGTTGTCACTTCAGTAAATGACTAAACTCTTTGTGTACAGAACAGGATTAAGCACTAAAAGGTGAACTGACAATCAAACTTAACTGGCTTTGTGTGCACGAATAAACATTTACCATGCTGCTGGATTGGCGACTTGCTTTTATGTTATTTTAAACAATTCCTAATTGTTATTTTTAGAGCATAATATCATTACACGTGCACTTAATGCTTTTTGGATATTCATGCAAAATATGCATTATACAGGTCTTGCCACTCTAAAAAAATATTTATAGTTTATGTATTCCATTTCTTTTGTGTACATCTCACTCTTTATGCGCTGACATGTTTGACAGAAATGGCTGCCCTGTTTGTGTTCATCTGATATTTTTTTTTAATCTGCAATGGTTTAAAGCTAAAGAATAATTAGTGTGCTTGTAATGTCAGGATTGCACAAATACAGCATATTTTTAAATCACCATTACCCCTTATATCTATTTATTACTTACATAAAAATAAAAATCAATAAACAAATGAATGAATGAATGAATAAAGGAACGAACAATTGAAAGAATGAATGAATGAATGAATGAATGAATGAATGAATGAATGAATGAAAAAAATAAATATAAATGTAAACAAAATACATGAGAGCAAACATGTGAACAAAACAAGATACAAATCATATGTAAAACTTGCTGGCTTCACTTTTTTCTACATGAAAATATTCTGATCATGATCTATTTTTCTTTTTTCCCCACATGAATATGTGGAGTAAAATATGTGGGAGTGCTATGGAAAAACAAAATATATGCATAATGTCAAAGTGGTCATTAAAAAAAGTAGATATTTAATAAAATCAGCTATGGTACATATACAAAAATATAGTTTCAATGACTTAGACTTATATATATTTTTTATTTATTTACTTACTTACTTTTATTTATTTATTTATTTAATGGCCAAAGAACAGGCATTTTCACACAACAGACAATCACTATAAACTGAAGTGACCACAAGATAACTACAAAAACGTTTTACATACAAAAATGAAAGACTTTAGAGCGGGGCAGTAAAACACTCAGCTCGCACACATTGTTTATATACTTATGGTAAGCCATAATCAACTGTATTTGTGATATAGTCCACAAAATGTACATGTACAATGTACATTACTGTTATTTTTTTGACAGTTTCAGTCAAGGAAAACAGACTTTTTGAAGGAACTAAGATAGTGCTAGTATTACATGACTCACCCTAGTTGTTTGCTCTAAGTTGTCTTTTTAAATTTCTGATGCAAATACAAAATTACATTTTTGGCAAACAATATGTTTGAAAAACATGTTCTCCTGCCATAGAACACAAATAAATGTGTGAAATAAATATTCTGCTTCATACTATATGTTCTCTGTGTAACATGGGAGTCGGGGTACAACAGAGTTGAGGGTCAATCAGGCAGAGAATGGCCAACAGGAACAAAGGTATCATGAGGGTAATCCATAGTTATGGTCACAGGCAGTGGTCGATTCAGGCAGAATACAGCAGAAACAATAAAACAATGCAAAAGGTCAAAAACAGGGCTAGACAAGGAAGCATTTCATGAAGTTAGACTAACTAACAAGCAAACTAACAAGCAAAGAGTCCTGGAAATCAGTCCTTATGAGAATCAGCTGTGTCTGTGTTATCATGGAGAGAACAGGAACTGGTGTGTGTGAGGTGCATGTTGGGAGTTGTAGTTCATTAAAGTGTGATGTGTGAAGTTCTCCAGTGATCTGCAAATGCTCTATTGTTGGTGATCATGACACTCTGTCCTGTCTCCTCCAGCAACAACAGCTACAGCTATTTTATAATTTTACATTTTAAGACATAGTAAACAATAAAATAATAGTACAGATGCCCATACTTTTAGGAGCGCAAAGTTAGAAGAAATTAAACGAATCACATGATAAAATGTACTATTCAATAAAATTTGTGTCTGACTTGGAAACTCCTACATTTGTACATTCAAAAACGTCAGGCACAAACATATTGGTGTCCATGCCTTTTCAGTTCTATTTGTTGCTATGTGTGTTTAGGAAATACAGACAGTACTTTTTAAACATGCTAGCGCAAGCTGCTAGTACATCTGGCCTATAGTTGCCATGCGTGCATCCCTGCTGTACTTGTCCATGCTTCAGATATGAATTGCACAGACCTAGTTCAATTGTAATGGAGTTTTTGGATGCTGCTGAGAAAGGCAAGTCCTTGGACCTCTCAGTCCATTAGGAGATGCTAATGCTGGAGGTTTGAAAATGACCCGCACGTATATATTTTTGGCCTGCGCTGCTCATTTTTAAACTATTCGGAGTGCAGACACGGGCATGAGTGTGTGGGATGCATAAAAATGAAGGAGCAAACTGTATTTTCACACATGCACACACGCATCCACAGCCCACATGCACTTGAGATACACTAACATATGGACCCTTATTCTGAGCTGTGTGGGCCGAGCATCAATCTGACCATAGGCACAATGACACTGGATGGCTGCTGGCCTCTCTTAGTGAAGTTCTCTGATTGTCTCTTGATCTAAATTGCCCTGTATGGGACCTAAAATGCACTTTCAACACAAATAAATGAGGCTAATTACCTTGTTACTCAAGCTAGTCGTCTGATTGCCAAATTACACGGTGTTCTTGAAAACAACAACAACAACAACAAATTTGTCCACTCTGGGCAGCGCCCTGCTTATTTCTCTAAGTAGAATGTTTTCATGCTTAGCTGCGTTATTCATGCAGAAGCATCATTTGAATTTGTCTGTTATTTGCAGATACTGGCTGCTTTACTTGGCTTGGTTCTGTGCTTGAAAGCTGGTTGATTAAGACATTTCTAATCACTGTCAGAAGCTCTCCACATGGATCACTCACAATTACTATGATTTTGCCAAGTAGGACATGTTCCTGGATCAGCATCTTTATGCGTTCTTGAACAGATTTTCTAGAGACCGGCATTATTGTTTAATCGTAGAATAATAGATGTATATTTATAAAATCATATTAATAGAAATATTCTAAAAATATCTTATATTTTAGATGCTAATTACTGTACTATTTATTACTGAAAGAAATAAAAAGTACTGTAAAAATATGCTTTATTAATGAATGAAAAATATTGGTATTATGCTTTTAAAAATACACTAAAATTAACATTTAATTATACATTAGGTTAGTTTGGTTTTAATTTAGATGCTAGAATAATATCCCAGTGCTTCCAGAAGCTAAAACAAATATTTATATAGGGCAATAAAAAGTGCATCAAATCATGGCTAAATTAACAGTTATGCTTCATTTTATGTTGCAGGCAAAAACATTGTTAATATAGTGTGAATATTTATTTTATCCTAGATATGCTGTTTGTTTTTGTTTGGAATATAATACCAGGATCAACAAAGGGCTTTGGTCCTGCTGTCCATCTTTTCTAACGGAAACATTGACGTGTCTGAAACAGAACCACATCAAGTCCCAGGAACATTTTCTTTCTCATTTTGAGTATACCTTTAACTATATTGCAATATCCTGATGCATTATTTTTGTCAAAATCTTCTTCAAAACATCTAAATAAAAAGCAAGATCCAAGCATATCTATCTATTTATTTATTTATTTATTTGCCTAATAGGAAAAATAGTGGGTAAGGGACCATCTCAAATGTCCACACATCTCCATTTTGATTGATAACATCAGTAATGTATGAGGACATTTTACACCACCTACATAGTGCTTAACTTTTAAAATATGTAATTTTTTGTACAAACCTGTCTACCCATCAAACTTGCTTCGGCTTTCTCTTTTAGAATACATTAAAATAAAAAGTTTATTTTAAGTTTACTGAGGAAAAAAAACAAAAAAAAAAACAAATGTGGAAACTACTCGCATGCTGTTAAAGGGCCATGAAACAACAAAACACATTTTTTGAGCTATTGACAGTCATATATGTGTCCCACGCTGCTATAAACACTATTAGGACACATATAATTGACTAAAAAGTGAAAATTGGTTGTTTTTGCGTTATTTCGAGCAAATTCGTTCTTCCGGTTTGAAACAAATTTTTGAGGCTGCGTCACGCCGATGAGAGCCATTCGTATTCTCCCGCGTGGTGACTGGAGGTCTGTCCCGGCTTGAACAAATTGACGTCAGTGAGCGCGCAGCATTATTTCATGACATAGCCTTTGTTCAAACCAATCAGCGTGCACTATTTCATTAATATGCATGACAGCTTCGAAGAATGCAGCTGTTACAGTGTTTAGACGGCGGAGCGACGCCAGGTTGATAAAACAAGTGGGAAAAAAAAAATTGCTTAGAAACACAGGTCTTCAGTGTTGCGTTTATAAATGTGCTTCAACTAAGGTTTTGCTTTCATTTATGAAGATGGCAAAGTTAGTTGGTTTCGTCTGCAATACTCTTTCAGTGTTTAAAGACAGACCTTAGTCAAATGATTAGAACTGTTGCTGAGTTTACAGCACGTCAATATCACTACAGTATTATAGAATGAAAGATCCGTGTAAAGTGTAAACATCTTAATCAAACGATTACTGTAGAGTAGAATTTTCGCCGCATTTAGTGACAGAATAGTCTATACACACAGGGCTTTCTGACGCTACCTACCGAGTGCATCTAGTTACTGAGAAATGTGGAGGATTTATTTTCCTGAAATACGCCGTGCGTTTCAAATACTCCATTAAATCTGCACTCCTCCAGCAGTTACTAACATTTAATACCTCTGCGTCTGTTTGTTTGTTTGTTTGAAAGTCAGCGTGTCCACAAATGGAAACTCCCATTTTTATGGAAAACCTTCCCTCTTTCTCTCCCCCAACACTCCCACCTAAACAGAGCTGGACACACCCACTTTACTGAGCTTTTCCAAACTAGAGGTGTGAAAACACCACGCTGAGACTGGGGGGTTTCGTGGCCCTTTAATGGAACCGAAAAACAAAAAACCTGAAATAATTAACCACTTTAATCTAAATAGTGAATAGATAGAACAGAATGGACACATACTGTAAACATACTGTTCAAATTCATACAAACTAGCCTCTAAATTAAAATATTCAGAAGCGCCATGAGATTGTAAAGAGGGCTTGACATCAACACCCACCAAATGCGGGTAGATTTCAGCTGTGGTGCATTAGACAGACACTCCCACTAAATAATTTTTACATTTTTCGACAATTAGGATGGCCCAATATGCATGCAATATGCTGTGTGCAGCAACCGTGCCTGAAAACTCAACTAGTGCAACTGGTTCTCTTAGAAATAGACTGGACAGCTATGATGCTCTTGGACCTGCAGTCCTGCTGCTTTCAAGAGCTCCAGATTTATTTTTCATTTTTTTTTGCAAGCAGCAATGTTGCTGCTTTTGCTTTAACCATTCTTTTAACAGATTATTAACAAGCCTTACGTTAACCGCATCGTATGGTTTTCACCTGCTTTCTTTTGCTAACAGTTCTTTTTGTGAATGTGGTTTAATTATATATATTTTTACAATACCGTTGCTTTAATAGGAGATTAACTTTCTATTTATGTGTACTTAACTGGAGATGTGAGACTGACACAGACATAGTTTTAGATATATGACATTTTTTAAATCTCAAATTGTTTTTTTTTTTTGTTAGCTTTTTTTTTTAAGAAAGGTTTTTCTGTTTAAAAGTGCAACCATACAGCTATATTTTGCTTATTTTGACACACTATTTAAAATGTATGGCTAAGAAGTAATTATTATTTATTTATTTTTGGTGTGGTCACAGATCAATTTGGTAAATCCTTAATTTTGGAACAAAGAAAAGTCATGTGAAATAATAAACAAATGCAATGCGACACTATGAAAGCACAACCTATTTGCTCATGATTACATGAGCAAGGTCATACACAACACACAAATAAAGTTAAATGAGCAAGGAGGCATGTGGACATAACACAAGATCTAAATCAAATATTTTTAGCATGTCAAAGTCAAATGTATGCAAATAAAATATTTTCCCAACAATAAAACTGTGGCTAGTAAAAATGGCGAGTGGTTAATAATGTTGGAAATATGTCAAGCTCTGGCTGTAAAGTATATTGCATTAACTTATATAACGCAATTTATACATACAAAACTTATGATACGTCTAAAGAAGGGCCTCCCTTAACCCCTTGCATAAACAAAACACACATTGGGGCATGAGCAGATCATACGTAAACATACAAATCAGATCATTACAAATTCATATAAACTACCCCCTAAATTAAAACATTCAGATGTGCCATAAGACTGCATTGTTAGTATTGTTAGTTGTAAAAGACTGATCCTACATTTCCCAGCAGTTTAGTACGTGTTAACACACAATCAAGTGATCGCACTGAACATCAAATAGCAGTCGGGATGCAGAGGGATGCACACCGTCACAGCATCAAAAGATTGAGCTCACTCTCCTGGGCAATCGAACCTCGTCCCTACACCATTACAGTCAGTGCTGGCTGACACTTCATGTGAAAGATGTCCATTGTACAGGAGAGGAAACAATGCGGGGGAATTAATCAGGCTACGAAGGATTCACTGATCCATCTACGCCGGCTAGAGTTTGAACAGCCAGAAGCATCGCTGAGGAAGGGATAAACATCTGAAAGTGCAAGCCTAGTCCTATCTGAAGAGAGATATACTGCTGTGACCGTGCCGCGGCTTCATCCATTAGCCAAGCATGCGCTTCGAAGCCGGGATAATTAATTTGCAAACTTTCTCCCAGTTTCAATTGCAGTGCATCTAATCTGTGTGCAGTACAGCTTTATAATGGAAAGGCAGCACGTCAGGGATGGTACACGATACAGCACCTCAGCAAGTAAAAGGTTGATGACCCTTCAGGTACTTTAGTAGAGTCCCAGTTTCGAGACGTTGCTATTTGACTCCGTCAGCAAACATTTGAGACATAACTGGATTTTATCACACTTTCTTGCAAATTGACTCCGATTCGAGCTGTTGACCTGAAACAAACCACTTGTCTCTGAGAATAAGCTTTACCTTTTCTTTGTTGAAATGGATTTAGCATATTTTTAAATGCGTTCAGATAAAAATAATAATAATCTGAGTAGCCTATGATGTCACTGAAAGCAACTCTTTTGCCATCCGCCTGTGTGAAGATAAGAACGTTAATCATGTCTGGACTTGTTTGATAGCAACCACTGTAGCTGATTTAGAGACTTTGATCACTAGATCAAGAAACTGTTCAGGCCCCAAGTGAATATTATTATTTTTTTCTCTTAAAAAAATTACAAGCAGGATCTATGATGACATGCTGTCAGGCTTCAACAATAACTGTTTTCCTATATTTAGGTTGTTATTTCAGTTAGTTGAAGTTTCAATCTAAAGTTGTGTGCAACAAACAAAAGTAATAAGCCACATGAGGCCGGGTGTAACAGCTCTTTTACTTTGAGGCTTGAAACAGCCATAAGTCAATATATTGCAACTGTTTCTCATATATTGCATGCATACTTCAGATCTTTAAATGTCTATATATGGAGTGTATATCATTTATTTAAATATTTGAGTATTCATTTATTTTCCTAAAGTCAATTAAAAAAAAGTAGTCTAAAGAAATATAGATAAATAAAAAATCTTAAAGTTACAAATGGGTTTGTCCTCGTGCAAGTGAAATGCTTGAGAAATTTTAAATATAAGTTAAAAAAAAATTTTGGAGTAGTGGGTAATATGTATAAAAAATCTATCAATGAGATGTTACAATGTTTCATACTGTTTGATATCAATTGTAATGGAGGCCAGCTAGCGAAGTGCTATGCAGGTAAACCTCACTCCTTTGACCTCTAAAGGTGCTCTAGCGACAGATGCTAGAGGCCATGGTCTTTAACCTTCTTGTTAGAGCAGCCGACTCCCATACAAAAAATTGCTGGTTCGATCCTAGCTCAGACCAGTTTGGGTGCAATAGGAACGATAGGTTACACATGGGGGCTCGTCTGGGATGGAAGTGAGGTTAAGGGGGTGAGTGTAATGGAGGCCAGTTAGTGAAGTTCTATGCAAGTAAACCTCACTCCTCTGACCTCTAAATGTGCTCTAGTGACAGATGCTAGAGGCCATGGTCTTTAGCCTGCTTGTTAGAGTGACCGACTTCCATAAAAATAATGGATGGTTCGATCCCAGCTCAGGTTGGGTGCAATAGGACCGGTGAGTTGCATACATAAACATTTATTCATATTATTAAATTATTTATATTTGATTCTTGGCCACACAATTTTCATGTATCATCTTTCGTTTTAAGTAAATTAAAACGTTTAGAAGTTTAACAGTCACCTAAATAATAATTGTAATCAAAAAGGTTTACACTTTGTGACTGCCTGTCAACAATGAGATACCTACCTGTCAAATACGGGATACCTACTGCAAAATAAGTGTAAAGTTTTAAAATATGGGAGAAATGGGGGGTTGACAGGTATGCTTATAGCAGCACTTACTTTCCATCAGTCTAAATCCTAAAAAACTTCTAGTCAGTCAACCGTTTGAACTCTCTGAACCGTCGTTGTCAACCACGATGGATGGTGAAGGCAGCAATTATAATCCCTCACTGCAACGTTTTTGCATTCAACTATTTATTTAGTTCACAATCACTTCATCACAGGCAGGCACAGCAGTATTTAATCATGTGTTTTTGTGTGCATTCTGCTGCCACTCATGGCACGTTCCATCATTCAATATTTAGGGCTGGGAATTGTTCAAAAAATGTTTGTTGTATACAAACAGTACAGTACAGTTTGTTTGATGATGTTTTTTCATATTTTATTTTATTTTATTTATTTATTTTATTTTTGATTTGCCATTATGTTTGGTTTACTGACAAAAGTGATGAGAATAATTCCTCTAGGTATTTCAATTTAGTACTAAATCACATTTTTTCAATAAGGCAATTCGCTCTATTTATTTCTACCTTTATTGACTAAGGTGTTCCGTCAGTAAATTTCAATATCATTTTATCAACCAGGAACACAAAAGGCTGCTCTAGAATACCTTACTTGACTTTACTTGTCGCCTTAGCTATAATTAGTTCATACCTTGAAGTTGAAAAGCAAGATTTAAAGGTGTGCTATAAGGCTATTTGTACTTTAGTGCATAATATGTGTCTAAATTCTGGGACATTTAAGACTAATATTACATTTATAAAAGGACCTCCTTTTTTAATGTTAAAAGGTTATGTTTACAATTGTCTTTACCCTGGAAAATCACTACTAACACAACTTGTGCGCTAATGCTTTTGTAAATCTGCACATCAGCAATAGGATGAAATGCATGATAAGTTTATATTTACAATAAAATAATAAAAAAATAGCAATGCTTTTTTTATTATCTACATAGTAACAACAAATCGGATAGCTGAATAGCTGATTTCTTGTTTAAAAAAATTAGTTTTGTCTTATTTCAGCTAGGATAAAAGACAATATTTTAAAGCCTCTTAAGCTTTTTCAATTGTCTTTAGAAAAACCACTGTTATACAATGATTTACCTAATTTACCAAACTTGCCTAACTAACCTAATAATGCCTAGTTTAATTTGTACTTTAAGCTGAATACTATCTGAAAAAAATGGTTAAATCCACCTTTTTTTCCCCTTCTATGACAGGAAATGGCTCATCCTATAATCCAGCCTTAGATGTACATTATATTCAACTTTAAGCAAATTATCAAAAAATAAAATAAAATAAAATGATCACATTTGTTTTGAGGATTTCTGTCTTCTTGTGAGTTCACTTTTAAGAGCAGAGGGAACAGAATGTCGAGCTCTTCTAGGAGGATGTGTCTCAAAGGGACCATAGCTTTACTGAGAGTCTCTTCCTGGTATATGATTCCACTCTGGACTGAACACATTTAAAAGTCAGAAGGGATTACAACATCACTGCTTTGGGATACCCTGATCTCCCAGTCATAGAAAGACATGGAGGTAAAAAGAGCAATGCTAAATATAGTATAGAATACCATTCGATCTTATTTCACCCAAAAACACTCAGGTTACTTAGATTAGGCCCTCACAGCCCAGCAATACAATACATTGGCAAAGACTGTACAAGATTTTTTATATTTATTATTTATTTTTTTTTACTTGGTTTAAATGCAAGTTAACATTACAGTATTTAATTTCTACTTCACTTGTCAAAGCAAATCAACCTGCAACAACAACAATAATAATAATAATAATAATAAAAAATAAAAATGAATATATATATGTATATGTATATGTATATATGTATATATGTATATATGTATATATGTATATATATGTATATATGTGTATATATGTATATATGTATATATGTATATATGTATATATATGTATATATGTGTATATATATATATATATATATAT
>CAIGQQ010000153.1:3795442-3808294 GCA_903798035.1 Danio albolineatus
TTATTATTATTATTATTATTATTATTATTATTATTATTATTATTATTTTTGTTAACAATATTATTAACATGCGCCACGGTGGCCGAGTGGGTAGCACGTTCGCCTCACAGCAAGAAGGTCGCTGGTTCGATCCCCGGCTGGGCCAGTTGGCATTTCTGTGTGGAGTTTGCATGTTCTCCCCGTGGTTGCGTAGGTTTCCTCCGGGTGCTCCGGTTTCCCTCACAGTCCAAAGACATGCGGTATAGGTGAATTGGGTAAGCTAAAATTGTCCGTAGTGTATGTGTGTGAATGAGAATGTATGGATGTGTTTCCCAGAGATGGGTTGTGGCTGGAAGGGCATCCGCTGCGTAAAACAAATGCTGGATAAGATGGCGGTTCATTCCGCTGTGGCGACCCCGGATTAATAAAGGGACTAAGCCGAAAAGAACATGCAAACTCCACACAGAAATGCCAACTGGCCCAGCCGGGGATCGAACCACCGACCTTCTTGCTGTGAGGTGAACGTGCTAACCACTAGGCCACCGTGGCACCCTATTATTATTATTATTATTTTTATTATTATTCATCAATCATCCATTCATTTTCTTTTCTGCTTAGTCTTAAAGGGGTCAGGGGTCACCACAACGGAATGAACCACCAACTTATACAGCATATGTTTTACACAGCGGATGCCCTTCCAACTGCTACCCATCATTGGGTAACATCCATACACACTCATTCACACACATAAACTATGGACAATTTTAGCTTACCCAATTCACCTATACAAAAAACTTTGGGACTTGTGGGGGAAACCGGAGCACCCGGAGAAAACCCACATGAACACGGGGAGAACATGCCAACTCCACACAGAAATGCCAATTGATCCGGCCGAGGCTCCAATCAGTGACCTTCTTGCTGTGAGGCGATCGTGCTACTGCGTCATCGTGATGCCCATTATTATTAACAATATTATTTTGTTTTATTTATTTTGTTGTTGTTGTTGTTAACAATATTATTAACATTGTTGTTGTTGTTGTTATTTTTTGTTATTGTTATTTTATATATACAAGAAAAAACTAAAAGTTGTTTCAAGAGAGTTATCCTAAAGACCACATGACAAAGTGTCTACGAATACTGTCACTCTCTGTAGGAGGCACAACGCCGTCAATTATCATGTACATGGCCTAACTATTAAACTGTGCAATTAAGTACCAATTGTCTCATCATATCAGCGGGTAGCTATTACCTCACTACACTAAGCTTTTAGCGAATGTTCTGGCACAACACAGAAACATGGCAAAACCTCACCCTGTAAAAAAAAAAGACATGAATTATGAAGGGCTTGTGATGGAACAAAAAGAGCAACCTGTAAGTTCACAAAGCACATAAGCTATCGGAGCCTTTTAAGTGCTGGCATGGTGTTAAATGATTCATAATTGTTCCCTGTCTAATGTGTATTCAGTTTGCTTTCGTTTTATGGCACCTAGAAGTTGTTTCTTCTTCATTTTCTCTCCCTATTTATGCTAATTGTCTCAATTAGCATAGCAGAATGTCTAATGCTAAGTCATTCGAGATTCCTCTCTTGATTTGCTGATGAAAATGAGCATTTCTCCACACCAGCGAGTGTGTTTTGGCTCTGTGCTACAGGGACTCACCCTCAGCTGATTACACACTTACACAAACTAGTGTTATTAGCAAACTGATGTTAAAGCAGACAAACACAAACCAGTGGCCTGTTAATACCCTGCAATGGGAAAACTGATGAAACGATACAACCTTTGGGCTTTAAAATGTACAAGCATTTTGCAGCATTTGCGTTAATTAATCCTTGGGCAGGGCAATTAGTAGTTGTTGACTACTGGAATTAATGTAATATAAAAAAATAACTTACTGATTATTAATATGGGTATTAATAAGCATGATGCAATTTGTTCACATGTAGTCATATTTTTCATACATTATTGCTTGTATAATGTGTTTACCAAACAGTACAAATGTCAAAAGCAAAAATAGTGTGTATACAGTATATACACTACCAGTCAAAAGTTTGTAGTTTTTTTTCTTCATGTTTTAATTTTTGTTTTTATGAAAATGATTTTACAATTTCTACTGTATTTTTGATTAAATACCCTTTTTATATAAATATAAATATAAATATTAATGAATGCTTGCCTAAGTAATTAAATTTACCTAGTTCTGAATACTAGTGTCTTGAAATACATCTAGTAAAATATTATGTGCTGTCATCATGGCAAAGATAAAATAAATTAGTTATTATAAATTAGTTATTAAAATTATTATGTTTAGAACTGTGTTGAAAAATATTTCTGTTTAACAGAAATTAGGGAAAAATATACAGGGGGCTAATAATTCAGGAGGGCTAATAATTCAGCTTCAACTGTACAGTTGAAGTCAGAATTATTAGCCCCCCTTTTAATTTGTTTTGCTTTTTTGAATATTTCCCAAATGATGTTTAACAGAGCAAGTACATTTTCACAGTAAGTCTGATAATATTTTTTTCTTCTGGAGAAAGTCTTATTTGTTTTATTTAGGCTAGAATAAAAGCAGTTTTTTATTTTTTTAAAAGCCATTTTAAGGTCAAAAAGATTAACCCTCACAAGCTATTTATTTTTACGATTGTCAGCACAACAAACCATCATTACACAATGACTCACCTAATTACCCTAATTAACCTAGTTAGGCCTTTAAATTGCACTTTAAGCTGAATACTAGTATCTAGAAAAGTATCTAATAAAATATTATGCACTGTCATCATGGCAAAGATTAAAAAAAAATCAGTAATTAGAAATTAGTTATTAAAACTAGAAATGTGTTGTAAAATCATATTTCCGTTAAACAGAAATTGTGGAAAAATAAATAAATAAATAAATAATAATAATAATAATAATAATAATAATAATAAACAACAAGAGGGTGGCTAATAATACAGGGGGGCTTATAATTCAGACTTCAACAGTATGCATGTAGTTTTTTTTTTTTTTTTATCTTTTCACGTTTTGCCTTTTTTCAGTGTTACTTACATTTATTTAGATGTTTGGAAGATAAAGGAAACACTGAAAAGTAAAAGTGTTAACCGCATGAATATGTCTCAAATCTCTGGTCATTAGTTTAAAGTCTTTGTCGTCAAAGTCAAGTATTATTTAATTGCATGCCTCAAGCTGAGAAACATGACATCCCATTTGGTCCAAGTCCAAGTAAAATTCAAATCTTAACTCAAAAGTCAACAAGTCTGGCAGTAGTTTACTGTGCTTGTTTGTTGCCATACAATTGCACAGACACAGATCATGGGTCCTGGTCGTTCCGTGGCATTGCTTTAATTAATTGATGTCAAAAGGATTCAGAAATAATTATTTAATTGCAGTTGTTATAAAGTCATTGTCAAGTTCGTGCCTTAGCAAGACTTGACTCATGGGTTCTTAAGTTAGAGTCAAGTCAAATTATTTTCTCAAATTAGTCATGCATGTCACAAGTGCTTAACATTGCAACTCAAGTTACACGACTTGACTGGAGTCTCCCACCTCTGCACTAATCAGTAGTTTGCATTTGCTGTTGTCAGACAAACACAGAGAAGTCATTTCAGATGCAGAACAAGTTATTATGGTTTGATGAAGGATTACAAAGACTTTGGGATAACATAAACTTAAATTATGCATAATAAGACCAGAGACATAAAAGGGTCGAGGCTTGATCTTTTGACATGAAGGCCATGAAAACATATATAAAACATAATGAACTCATAGCATTCTTGCTCTAATTGCAAGCGACATGAAGCTGAATTTCCATTGTTAAATTTAGTTTTTGTCTTTACTATCTGCAACAGTGACACACAAAGTTTCTTTTTTAGAATTTGCTTTTATTTTTTGCGATAGCATGACTGAACAACAGCATAAACTACAATGACAATGACTAGTTCAGGTGCTGACTATGTGCTTTATTCAGGGTTAAATACTACCAATGTGACATGAATATCATTTAACATGGCATTTAAAGCCATATTGAAAACTGCAGCAGCTAGTTTACCTCAGATCTTAAATAAAACGACGAGCAAAATCATCAGTCACTTAATTGCCTATTTTAATTTTTTTTAATAATGTTAAAGTTTAATATTGATTATAAACCTTACAATTTTGTTGGGAGTGCAGTGCACTATTTTGAACTTCTAAATGACTATAGTTTTTAATTTTTTTTGTCGTATTGCATCACTTTGCATTTGGTTTGACTATTACTAATTATCTATAATGTTTAATACATATTTTTCTACATATATTTACAAACTTTGTGTGGCCATTTTAAAAGTTCTGATATTCAGAGTCTAAAATATGTTTGAGAACATATATTTTTCCATTTAAAAATGATCGTATTAGTGTTGGAGAGGTTAGAGCTGCTGCATTTACAACATGTAAACACTTCTAAAAGGAAGTGGCTGTTTATTAGGTTGAAGAATGTTGTAGCTCCCTTAACAGTCTGTGTCTTCATCCTTCACAGACATCAGCGTGTATTTTATAAACCTTAAATGTTTTGATAGTACTCATGTATTTAAATATCTGAAACTTAAAATCCACTTATTATGCCAATTCGTGGTTTAGTGGCTTATTCTTATGAATTTGCACAGTTGTAGTCTATTATAGTATAGTAGTATAGTATTATAGTATAGTATTATAGTATATTTTAGTACGCTTTGCCCAACTCCAAGTGGGGGTTGTGTTTAGAGGTGGAGTTAGTGCTACGCCATTTCACGCTTATAACCATTTCACGTGTATGATCGCACCGGTGTGATCAGCCTGGGCTGGTCCCTGAAGCATATGATCACACTGGTGTGATTAGAAGATTCAGAGCACACGTCGTCAACTGCTATAATTCAAATCTGAGGGTGGTGACTGACCGGATGCGCCGCTCAGCCCCGCAACATAGCACGCACATGACAGTTGAAAGTATTGCCCACCAGACGCACACATTCACATGTTATTTAAAATGAATCTATTCAGATGGTGCTCTGTGGCACAGCAGAAATATGAACAGTGTCCTGAGTCATGGCTGGGCACCGCAGACAGCCTTCGACTTGCAGTGCTGGTGTGTGTACCCTGATAGAAACCTATGTTTAGAATTCTGAAATGCATGGCGCTGCAGAAAGAGGTGCACATCGCTAGTCATAAGTCACAATTTGTACATGCTTTCAAACATTTATGTTAGGTTTCAGATATCCAAAAACACATAACTACAAGAAAAACATACCATTTAAGGTTTGTAAAATACACGCGGATGACTGTTTAAACGGCAATAATAATTATTTTTCAATACAACTGGACGATGTGCTTTGTTCACATACGATACATACTGTTTATGTTACTAGAATATTTTCTCTATTCCTCTCCCAGATAAACATTTGCTTACCTTCATGAATTTTGGCAGAAAATTATAAATGAACATGACGCAAATACAGCAGCTCGGACCTCTCCTGCAGTTGTTGCCAGCAGAGATACAGTTGCGATCGGAAGTTAACTTGAAGTATTAATATTATTTATTAAATTACATATTAGTTGTATTTAATTAGCGTCTACCCCTACCTCAACCCCAAACCCAACCCTCACAGTAATGCAAAACTGTCAACTATATTGACGTGAGTATCATCAGCTGTATACCTTCTAGATTTCTCCACGCTGCAGGAGCGGGTGAAGTCTAAATGGGGTAGAGCTGAAGATCCTCCCGTCAATATAGCAGAATCTAATAAAATACATTTTTATTAGATTATGTATGCTATATTGATGTGAGGATCTGAGGAGCTGAGGATACTCCCGTCAATATATCATAATCTATTTCATTAGATTATGCTCTATTGACGTGATTATCTTCAGCTGTATCCCATCTAGATAATAAAATACAATTAATGCGTAATTTAATAAATAATATAAATACTTCGTGTTAACTTCCGATTGTAGCTGTATGCCTTCTAGCAACAATGGCGGTGCCCATTACCCATTGTCATGATCACCAGCGATCTAATCATCAGAGATTGCTGGTAAACACACATTTCACAAGAACTACAAATCCGCCATGTAACGGACTACAGATCCAGTCATGCAACAAACACACACACACACACACACACACACACACACACACACACACACACACTTACCTGCTCCAAGTCACCATTGATTAGACTGTCACATCTGAAGCTGCATCTGGACTGATTACTGCACTATATAAGCAGCACAAACACACACAATCATTGCTGAGTCTTGTCTACTGTTTAGTGACACTACAACGCGGTTTCCTTTGTCTTGCTTTTCCGGGTTTTTTGATCCTTGCCTTGTTTGTCTGTATATTCCTGTCTGCTGCCTGCCTCTGACCATCTGCCTGCCCATTGACTGATTCTGGACTGTCTGTATACATCTGTTTGTACCTGTTGACCATTGTTACCTGACTTCGCTAATAAACCTGCATTTGGAACCACACCTCAGTGTCACTACCCGCATTACACCCATCATATTACAAATAATGCAATCATTATTAAGCTGTTTAAAGGACAAAGTATTTGTTCTATCACATATTTGAGAACGAGAGTATTTGATTTTTTTACAATATAATTTGAACATTTGTCAATATTTACAGAAAAGGGCAAACAGAAACAAAATAGGACAAATACATAGATCATTGGGGTGGTGGGGACTTTGGAACACAATGGAACTGTAGAACGTAATGGATTCTAAGTAAAGGTCACAATTTTTTAAAAATAAAAACACGCAGGAGGGTCAGCTAGTTCACAATTTGGCCACTAAACTGACAAAACGTAAAATAGTTTCCTTGAAATCAGGTTGGATAGACAGGCTATGACAAGCACTGTACACATCAACCCCTGAATCAACACGAACCATCACGGCAAAGCAGATTTGAATTTAACAGCGGATAATGTGAAGCACTGAACACAGTTATTTCAAATGCAGATAAAGTTGTTATAATTTGATGAAAGATTACAAAGACAACCATAATTCTTTCTTTGGGAAAATATAAGCTATCAATTGTGCATAAATCCAAAATCTCGCATTAAGCAAGTAATTGGCTTACATAAGATTTGATGTTGACTTCAAGCATGCATGTATTCCTGTATTTGTTGTGAACATTACAAAGGAGGCGGAAAGCAATTCCTTTATGAGCCGCTTTAAAGAATAAAGATCACATTCACGCAAGGGGAAAGAGCATGAATATTCATGCTGAGAATACTTGTTGAACACTGAAGACTCAGCCCACGTACTCTGATGCTCAAGTGGGGGATGGGACAATAAAAGAGAGCGAGAAAGAGAGACTAATTAATGTAACTATTAATGCGGCAGAATTTAAAATGCATTTAACACTTTGGCGTTAAACAAACACAAATAAAATGCTGTATTAGAAGATGTTTTTCTACCAGCAATCTGTGGATGAGCAGATGGAAGTCTAGTGATGCCGAAGACGGCCAAACTCTTTCGCTCCTCTCGGCTGGTCTGACAGCAGTGAAGGACTCAGGGTTAAAAAAAAAAAAAAAAGGTCTGAATACATGGGGACACTCCACATGACTTGACTGCACCACACAAAAAGCTTTCCAAAGCCTTAAATAACCTTTCAATGGAAGAAGGAAAAAAGAAAAAAGAAATAAAAACTTATACTGTTTTCTTTCACATAAAGAAAGAGTAAACAAGTGGACAAGAAAGCTTCTCTTTAATTCAAACGGGACACTGAAGAATCGACTGTCTGTCTCTCTAAAGATCTAATCTTTTGGATTTTAAGTCATAGCTCTTTTTGTAAGAGGTGGGATTTAGGCTTTTTTCATGCACCACCAGTTTAGATGGTACGTTTTTTTTCTTTCTTTTTTTTTTTTTTTTACATTGATAGCTTGGAAGAACAGATCCACCCTTCAAAGATGGAACACAAATAAATGAACCTAAAGACACTAAATCCTCCAAATCCCTATTACTGTTACTCATACGGCGGGTTAGGGATTTGAACAAGCCTACACCACAAGTATTAAACTTGAGATGATAAAAACAGACAACAAAAGCACCGAAAAAAGAGACTTGAGCCATATTTAGAGAGTCAAGGAAGGCTCTTTTTAACTCTGCAACCATAGCAATGCCTTTGTAAGTACCAAGAACACCTTATTAACCGCATAGCAACAACTTATTAATCACCCAGAAGACCCTAGGATTGTTTTTGCACTGTGGGTTTCCTGTACAAGTGTATGTGTGTATTAGAGCTGCACAATAATGGTTAAATAAGGTAACACTTTATTTTGATGGTCAATTTGCTGAATTTAAGTTACACTGCAACTAATTCTCATTAGATTATAAGTAGGTTGGGGTTGGGGTTTGTGTTAGGGTTAGGGTTAGTGTAAGTTGACATGAACTTGCAAAGTTTCTTATAGTCAGTTGATATCTGTTGATACTGACATTCAACAGACATTTAAGTAGACAGTCTACTAAAACTCAAATGGACCATCAAAATAAAGTGTGACCAAATCTAACATTGCTATATTTTGTTACTCTGCAATAATATTGTGATATAACTACACTTTCACCAGATGACTTCATAAAATAATTCATAACTTAAGACTGATTAGGATGTCTCTATAGATAAGTTAATCTGCATTATATACAATAAATACAAAAAAGATACAATTGAAATAAACAGTGTTTTATCATTTTCTGAGACTAATAGTAACTTACAAATGGTACAATTACTGATGCCTCAGTGGTTTTTAAGAACATTATACAGACACTGGCCTCAAGAAATCATGAAAATGATAAACTATTCTACAGATTCAACATTACATAACCTGCTATGTGACTATTGTGAATGATTTCTTCTACTGCAGTGTTCATTTGTACTTTTATTATAGGGACTCTTGTTGTTTTCAAGTTTTATATTTTATAATACTTTTATGTATTTAAACAATATTCTCTGAGGAAACAAACTAACTAAAATTCAACATCGGTGCTCTTTTGCAGGGGAGTCGAGAATGGGAGGTTAAAGGTCACTCATGAAGAAATAAAAAGCAAATAGAGACAAAAAAGATATTATTACCATATCATTGTCTTGAGGACTGAACTTAAAAGAATACTTGAGACACTGTTGTTTAAGACCATAATTTTGTCATACAGTTTTGGAACTTTCCGGAAAGGCTTAACATATGCTGTTGTTTTCTTAACAGATTAATCAATTATTCTATTAATGTTTGTTTATTTATTTATTTATGTATTTATTTAATGTTTTTATTTCACTGCAATTTAAAATATAAAATAATTCATAAATTTGAATAAAAGATGGTAAAAAAAACAAATTTAGACTCATTTAGAAAATTGCTAAATAAAACAGCTTAATTGTTTTGTTCAATCCACTTACACTTGTAAAAAACTTACTATGTTAGCTTAATTTCTTCATGTTGTTCCAACACAAATTCATTGTGTGTAACTCAGCATTTTTTTACAGTGTTGTTTAGCTGTAATATGTGACCGTTTTAAGGATACAAGCAGTAGGAAATGTTCTTAAGTTTGGTCGTATGCTCATCAAACATTTAATACTGTTGTAATGCATTGTAATGTATTTGCAGTACAAGGATGGGTGTTATGACTAGAATCACACAGTGAATGATGGGAGAAATTAACAATATACTGCCATCCAAAGACAAACCATTTGTCAAAACTAAAATGGTGACTAATTTGTTTATTCTTAATGTGAGCTATTAGGCTGTCTTCAAAGGTTTCATGGCATTTAGTGGCTTTTTTCACAGTGTCTTTGCTAGTTTTTAATTGTTCAAATCATGTTTAACTAAATCAACTGTTCTTTTTTCACTCTCTTCTATTTCTGTCTGACAGGAAAATAAAAAATATGTGGTCCTTCAGTTTTAAAAGAATATCCGTGACAATCTCTTTTAAATACACTTTAGCTGTGCCATCTGCTTTTATTGCTGTTTTCTTTGAATTTTGGTATATCAATATAAAAAAAATACATATGTATTGTTTGACTGCAATTTCTTCAGTTTATTTTCACACAGTGCTTTAAATGTAATTGTCTCCTCATATTTACTTTTTGTCCTATAAGCAGTGTTTGCTAAAATATTGCTCATGCTGTATTATAAATTTTTTCCCCTGACAAAATGAAGTAATTCATTTTGAAATATCCACAAGTGTTCCAGATAAAAAGGGCAGTTTTGAATAACACAACATGACAATGTGTGTATTGTTTAAACTACAGATCAGTTCATATTCAGAAAAACAAAATCATGATTAGAAAGATAGAGTATTTATTTATGTTTTATTGTTTTATTGTTTTATTTATTGTTTATTATCCCGTCAATGCATCATAGCCCAAATGGGAATTCTTACTTAAATATAAAGTCTTTAAAATTAATTTTCCACTTGATAGCAGTTGGACATCACTGCATAACAGTACTACATCATTGCAATGGCCTCAGGACACAATTGAGTGAGTGATTTAGTAGTCTTTTTTTTTTTTTTTTCTTGTCAAATAAAAAAAAAAAAAATCTAAATAAGAATTTATAATGGTAGGCAGAATATGGAAAATTTGTAGCTGTGCGGCGCTTCAATGATCCATAGCTTGAGTTCTTTTCTAATGCAGTCAAATGCTTTACTCTTACTGAATGACTATGTGCTAAAGCGCCTCAGGTTATTATAGTGTATTAGAATCAGTGCTGCTTTCCCCAAGCAGACTCATGACACACTGCGAGACTGTGTTTATGTGGGGGTGGAAACAGAGCTGTCACACCATGCAAGGCTACCATTGGCCTGAGCAGAGTCCTGAAAAACACACACACACGCACAAAAAAACAGGACTCCTAATGAAGTGAAAAGGCAATCTAGTCAAAAACAAGCCAACTCTAAATGTACATTATTTGCAATTATACTAGAATGTTCTCAAACGAACTATTATCAATCATTTTATAATTAAAATTAATTATTCATTTTTTTGTATTATCAAAAGAACAATGTAAAACCTGATGTGAAATTCAGATTTAAAGACGAGTGGAAATGTACAGTATTGCCTCAAAAGATTTGAGTAAATAAGTCTTTAATTTAATAGAAAATTGCATTTAAATGTTGTACTACAACAATACACTTGTGAAAATGGGGTCACAATGGCCCCTTTACACTGTCGGGTCTTGATACCCAATTCTGATTTGTTGCCCATATCTGATTTTTTGCCTGTACGTTTACACATTCTTTTATTGTGACCCATAGCTAATTCATGTGTTTACGATGTTCCACTTGCATAAAGGTGGGTTCTAGAAGAAATGGTCTTACTTTTAGCTCTGTGAAATATGCGAAGTTCACCCAACTTTAAATGATTTTGAGGTGGAGGTTGAGGTTGAGGTGCAATGACGGGAAAGGGCCGTCATTGCAACTTGTGCCTATGGTTTATATATGCTGTTCTTGACTGAGGCACAGTGTAAGAAGGCAGGTAACTTCAGCCATTGACCACTTTCCTCCTTCATGTTTTCTTGTTTACCGTATCGACGTCTCCACACACGCTCTTCCTTGTACGTTGACAAACCACAGAGAAGTACCACATTATTGTAAGTTTAATGACGTACAAAACGTAATACCTTAACAAATCCAATCTGCCTGTTTACATGATAGTTGCATTGTCACATATCCGATTTAAATCTGATTTATGTCCACATATGAAGGAGGCCTGAAACCGATCTCTGAATATCCGAATGCATGCATTTTTTTCACGGTCAGAACAGATCCGTTCTGTGTCACATATGAGCAAAAAATCGGAATTGGGTCACATTCAACTGGCAGTGTAAATGGGACCAATGTTACAATGTAACTGAAATAGCCAATAATTAAATGTATACAGTTTGGTTGCATACACAACCAAGGGGTGTATCCCCGGTGTCCTGGCCAAATTCCCTCCATTGGCATTTACCCATTACGGCCTCCCAATCATCCCCATGTATCCAATTGGCTGTATGACTGTCTCTTCACTCCATCAATAGCTGGTGTATGGTGAGCGCACTGGCACCATTGTCCTATGGCTGCCGTCGAATCATCCAAGTGGATGCTGCTCACTGATGGTGGTGTGGAGAGACTCTCCTACTGATTGTGAAGTGCTTTGGGTGTATGACCATACACAATAAATGCGCTATATAAATACACATTACATTAAATTACACATGACGTTCAATTCGCATCACAGTTACAATTAATTTGGGGGTTAGTTTCTGATTGATCTTCAATGACAAATAGTTACATCAGGTGTTTTTTATTAATTTTTATTAAGTTTTTTATTAATTATTTTACAAAAAAACAAAGCATTTTGCTTTATTGGGGGTGCACATAAGTGATAAAGTTTTTAAATATGTATAATACCTATCTGTTTGACAAAACTAATTGGAGTATTTTGTGTTTCTTTTGCACTAACTCTAAAAAGACCTCAGAAGGTTAAGTGTTATTTAGTAATTGTCAATATATAAATATATGAGCAGTATCACACAAAGTAGCTCTGCAAAATAGCTGTATATCAGCAATGATGGGAAGCATGCATAGTGAGTATGCAGCAGTGCTGTTAAAATGCTATATTGCTATTCTATAGCATAATTGTGTATATAAACCATACGGATACAAATTGGATAGAAAGTTTATCCTACTTGGATGTTTTTTTATTCATTCATTCATTCATTTTCTTTTCGGCTTAGTCCCTTTATTAATCCGGGGTCACCACAGCGGAATGAACCGCCAACTTATCCAGCATTTGTTTTACGCAGCGGATGCCCTTCCAGCCACAACCCATCTCTGGGAAAATGTTTATATATATATATATATATATATATATATATATATATATATATAT
>CAIGQQ010000153.1:3808694-3819568 GCA_903798035.1 Danio albolineatus
TATATATATATATATATATGTATATATGTATTTTTAACATTTTTGCACATCTTGGCTTTTCCATTAAGCAATTTTATGCTATTTTCCAAAATGTGAAAACAGGTGTATGGAACACATATCTATTGAGAATGGGGGAATTATTTATAAACATTTTAGTTTTTTTTTTTATTTCTACAGCTGTAATAGAGTTTAGTAATTGTGTGGCATGTAACAGTTTGACAGCAGCAGTGACCCATTAAGCAGTTATATGCCAACATAACTATACACTTGTTAGACAACAGACAACATCGTTCATTAAAATAGATACAATCCAGTCTTGTCACATGCCAAATGCTGTCACTTCTACATGGCTACTACAAATAACGAGTAACAAACCAGAAACACTTGTAAGATATCTGTTAATTAACAGTTGGTCTATCTTTTGATTCAGGGCTGTTTTCTGTTTATTAGACTTTCGTTTATGTCTTGGGAACTTGATCTCTGCTTTGACCACTTTTAATCTTTAAAATGTAATTGTCGAGTTTAGAAGTTATTTTATTGATGTTATTAGTTTAAAACAATATATTAGATTAGGGGAAAAATCACTTTCTATTTTAAACAAATGCTGCTCTTCTACCGGTATGTTCATTAAAGAAGCATAAAAAGTATCAGTTTTCAGAAGAAAAGAAAAATATATATATATTAAGCAGCAATTTAAGCTTTGCCAGAAAGGAAAGCATTTTAAAATACATTAAAATATATATTTTCAAAATGTAATAATATTGCGCAACATGACTATATTTAGGCTCTAAAAACCATAAACATGATAATCTTACTGTGACTTGTTCTGTTTTTATTTAGATTTTTTTTTCCTGATATATAGCTTGTCATATCATTCAAAGATCTTCAAAAAGCTGATTTACTTCATTAATTCCATTCAAGAAGTGAAACTTGTATAATATATATTCAATCACTAATACAAAGAAAGGGTTTTTAGAAATCTTGGCCAACTGAAAAGTATGAACATGAAAAGTATGAGCATGCACAACAGTCAATACTTAGTTGGGACTTCTTTTGCCTGAATTACTGCAGCAATGCAGTGTGGCATAGAGTCGATCAGTCTGTGGCACTGCTCAGATGTTGAGAGTTCATGTTGCTCTTTAAGCATACTTTAGCTCTTCTGCATTGTTGAATCTGGCATTTTGCATCTTATTCTTCACAATACCCCATAGATTTTCTATGGGGTTAAGGTCAGGCGAGTTTGCATGCCAATTAAGAATAGGGATAACATGGTCCTTAAAGCAGGTACTGTTAACTTTGGCAGTGTGTGCAGGAGCCTAGTCTTGTTGGAAAACAAAATCTGCATCTCTATAAAGTTGGTCAGCAGCAGGAAGCATGAAGAACAAAAAACGGTGGAACAAAACCAGCAGATGTCATGGCACCCCAAACCATTGTGGAACTGTGGAAACTTCCTCTCTGCCTCTTGAATCTGGAACCCAGATTTTCAAAGGAAATGCAAAATTTACTTTCATCAGAGAACATGACATTGGAGCACTCCACAGCAGTCCAGTCTTTAGCTTAGGCAAGGCACTTCTGATGCAGTCAGGAATGTGACAAAAAAAAACCCATGTTTTGCAAATGTCTGTGCATAGTAGTTCTTGAAGCACTGACTCCAGCTGCAGTCCACTCCTAGTGAATATCCCCCTATTTTTGAATTGGTTATGCTCACAATTCTCCCCAGGTTGTGGTTATCTTTATTGCTGGTACACTTTTTTTTCTATCACATTGTTTCCTTTCATTCGCCTCTTTAATAATGTACTTGAACACAGAGCTTTGTTGACACCTTTTGTGCCTTACCCTTCTTGTGCAAAGTGTCAATGGTCGTCTTTTAGACAACTATCAAATCTGCCGCCTTCCCCATGATTGCAGCCTACAGAACTAAACTGTAAGATTTTTTAAAGGCCTTTGCTGGTGTTTTGAGTTAAATAGCTGATTAGAGTGTGGCACCAAGTGTCTTCAATACTATTTTTATAAGCAGTATCATTTATGTATTTATTTATTTACATTTCATTTTCAATCATAATCAGACTCCAAATTGATTTCTTAAGTACAGATATGACAAAAAATATATATAATAAATAAATCAATAAAATAAACATTTAGTGTTGATTTCAGTCTCACCAAGGCCATGCAGCTTTCTATGTAAGGTGTGTGCTTGGTTATTTTTTCAAAGAAAACTGTAATTAATTCTTGAGAATTTCTAACTGCATCTCTGGTTGATTTTAAACTCCAGTTTGAAAATAGAAAACCTATTCATTACTATGCTGACAGAAGACAATCCATGCTATCAGAACTGGCCATTAAAACAGGCTGAACACTCTCCACGGGCTGAAAATCATGTCCATTACTGGCAGTTAAACATTCACCAGACACTTCACCACCAAATGAACAGCAGTAGCAAATAATAAAATAACGACATTATTAAAAAAAAAAAGAAGAAAAAAATCAAATCTGGAATAACGAAAGGAACTGGGTTTTGCTCACAGCAGTGCAGTCCAGAGGGACATAGTCTTTGGAGATGGAAAGCTGCAGAGGAGGAAAAGAAATGAAGGAGGAGTGGAGGCGTTTCGTTACTCCTACGCTAAATATGGGCTATTGGAGCTCCTGAGGTTTAATTCAATTATGCACATTTTCATAGAAATAGTAGGTTTGGGAAAATAGTCCAGTAGCCGTAAGGAATAGCATATTGTTGCATTGTTTTAAATGCCTGTTCAGCACATTTGGATCAAATTGTTTCTTTCATGTGAATAATTTCATTTTTTCACAAATCAATTGGGAACAGAACAAACAGCCTAATCTCTGTCTAATAGTGTTTGTCCCTAATGTCAGGGGCTTGTTGTTCTGTTAGAGAAGCTTTTTTTTTTTTCTTCTAACATGACTGTGGTATTATCTTTTTAAGATATTTTGAATAACGATGTTAACCAGATTGCTTTTTCTACATCTCCATCAGTCTCTACCAAATGGCTATTCTTCCTAAGGTTCAACACATACAATAACAAATTTACATTAAATCATCATCAAAAGAAATACCAAAAACAAACAAACAAAACACAGTGTTACAGTAAGATAAACCACCAGAAGCAATACCAAAACCAAAAAAGGGCAAATTTATACTATACCATAACAATGGACACCAATACCTGCAATTAAACCACAACTTGCAACCATAACCATAGACCACCAAACTTGCATTAAACCATAACTATAGAGACTGGAACAATAAAACATAAAACATTGTATTACATTTTATCCCTACAATGTAACTGTTACAGAGAGAGAGAGAGAGAAAGTAATACTACTACTACTAATAAAAATACACATAAGCATCACAATAGCTTTATATGCTAAAATCACATGTGAAATCCAAATGGAACCTGTGTGAAACACTTTTTTTGTAAATAAAATAAAATAAATAAATAAAAAAATCTGAACAAGTCATGCTAGTTTTTTTTTTTGTTTTTTTGTCAGAGCTAGTTAGACTTAAACATTTCATAGAAAATTGCATAGCGAAGGACTGTCATAGATTGTGATTTTTTAGCTTCAGACTTTGATTGCATCCAGTCAGTGGATATTTTCAGCTTATTTTAAAGCACATTTCGTAGTGCATGATGCAGTGCTACAGAAGGCAGAATACAACAAAAAACTGAGCAGCCAAAGGAAATTAAAGGCAGAAAATCACCACAGTCAAGAAGAAATCGAGACGTACAAGAGCACAAAGTAGAGCTTCGCCATGGAGCACAAAATTGATTCTGCTGTGGCAGGAACATGAGTGCTTTTATAATGTGGGCAACAACTATTACCACAATAGACCACACAAAGAAAAAAAAAGCAGCTTGGTGATCAAAACAGAGCTAAACCAAAGATGTAAGTACTGATTTTGCCCCTTTGCTTTACCTTGTGATAGTTAACATATTATGTTGCACGGTAAATATTATATTCCTTCCTTCCTTCCTTCCTTCCTACCTTCATTCATTCATTCATTCATTCATCCATTCATCCTAATTTATAATTTAACAGGTCTCAACCTGAATGCTTTTCCAGTTTAAGTGAATAAGCATGCTTATTAAAACATCAATAGCTGCAGATAATTAATTGTATTACGTTAAAGATGGATGTTGATGGATAATTGATTATATGTTAATGGTAATAAGGTCGTGCCAGTCAAAGCTCTCACAGTAGGTCTGTGTGAGAGACTCATGGAGAAATCAAACACACTATCGTATTTAGGCATGGGATGATAACAATTTTCAAGGTATAGCGTGGTTTGAAAAAGTCAAGGTTTTAAAACCGCCAAAATTTTCTTTGATACTGGTCCTAAGTTATGAGTAAGATTTTTTGTTTCCTTTTTTTAAAGTTGTTTTTCAGAAAAGATATCCAAAGATGCCGTTTAAAATTGTAAAGAAATCAGTGTTTTTGAAACAAATGAAGACAGCAGAAGTCAATAATTAGTTTGAATTATTTAGCCTGACATGTTTACTGTTCCAAATTTTTAAAAATGTTTCTTAAAATAAAATATGATGTGTTTTTTTTTTTTTTTTTCCCAGACACTTAAAACGAATACATTTTAGAACAGTAATCACAATATCACAATGTAATATATCAATGTCAAACCGTAAAACCGATATTTTTATCCAAGGTTATCATACTGTCAGAATCTTATACCGGCCCATGCCTAATTGTATTATAAACTAGTCATTATCATTGTATTGTATAAATCAGTATCACAAGTTAATATTAAAAAGACCACAAGTTCACCACAAAATGAACATTCAGTCATCATTTATTTCAAATTTAACAGCACTTCAGTGTTTCTTACTTAAATTTATTTATTTTTATTGAATAATTCATTCATTTTACCTTAGCGTAGTCCCTTTATTCATCACGGGTCACCACAGCAGAATGAACCGCCAGCATACCCAGCATATGTTTTACACAGCAGATGCCCTTCCAGCTGCAACCCAGTACTGGGAAACATCCATACAGACTTATTCACACATATACACTACGAACAATTTAGTTTATTCAATTCACATTTACCACTTGTCTGGACTGGGGGGAAACTGGAGCACCCAGAGGAAACCCACACAAACACGGGGAGAACATATAAACTCCACACAGAAATGCCAACTGGCCCAGCCAGGACTCGAACTAGAACTCGATCTTCTTGCTGTGAGGTGACACTGCTAATCAGTGAGCCACTGTGTCACCTCTTATTTATTTATTTATTTATTTTATTTTGTTTACAAATGTGCCCCAAATTATAATTCCCAGTGCAATCTGTATAGAACAAACCGTTTCTCCCCACATTCAAGAGTGCATCTAAATGTAGAACATTTGTCTTGATTTTTTGTTGCTTTAAGAAGTTGCAGAGTTCTTGTATTTCTATGGGTTTGCAATGATTTTAAAGTTTTGTAATCTATGATCCTCAGTGTTATATTGTAGGATCCTTGTCGTATCATTTGGAAAATCTGCAACTGCATGATACCTGGTATATGAAAAACATGCTACAGTTTTGACTGTCATGTAGTGTGTTTAAGCCTTTCATTACTCTGCAACTAGCAGGCTGACAGCCATCTTTCGGTGTGCACCTTTTCTGTCTGGGTGCTCTTAAAACCGTGAATGAGGAGTTTAAAATAACAAGACTTGTCTTTGTTGTTTCAGCCGAGGCACAGACTATAAAGGCACAGCCCTCTTCTTGAAAAGCATTTTTTTTCTTCTGACATGACTGTGGCATTATCTCCCTGTCTCTGCTTTTATGAGAAGCCAAACACTCCAAAACAGAGCTATCCATCTGATCCACAAGAAGCGGAGCAAATATCAGCAGAGCCCACTTGACAGAACGCCATGAACCTATTTCAACGAAAACACAAAATCTGCGTGACCCATTCGATTTGACACATAATTCTTTACTTCAGTGTACTATGATACATCTGACATTTAAGATCTGCTCAGTAGGAAATTAATAATTTACACGCAAGAAAAACAAATGTTTTTTTTTTCATTTGTTTTAAATGTTGAAATAAAAGAGCAGTTATTAAAAATCAATGAGAAAGACAGATTAATATGCAAAGCTTTTATAGGTAATCAGTTGAATGGAGGTCTGCACAAATACCATAACAAACCAGTGGCTGTGCATAGCTAAGGGATTATTTTGCACAACAGATTGCTGTGTGTAATTTGATTTTAAATGCCCATTGTGAGTTCAAACAACCACCTGATGCAAAGTCCATTTAAAATCTTTAATGTGAGCAATGACATTCAAATGTCAACCTTGCTATGAAAAAATAAAATAAAATTCACCAAAATAGCGAAACTGTTTCTACATTTTTGTTTAAGCAAGTATTTTGCACTACTTTAAAAATACTCAAATGTCTGCCAGTGTTTTCAAACTATTATATTTGATTTACCAAAGTCACACAAGTGGCAGCTTCACATCTGTTATCTTCATATCTGTCATTATCATTTTCCACATGCATGATGGAAAAGTGTCACATCCATAACCAAGCTTTTCCCTCAAAATTTCAAACAAAAGACAATCATCGATTTTTGTTCTATAGTAAGCCAACTCTTATCCTTTAAATTAATATTATTTCTTTTGTGTTAAGCAGTTTATTTCACAGAATTTCTACAAAGTATGTTGTATACCAGAGATTCTCAAAGTCCGGACTCTGCATCTGGACCACTAGGGTATTCAGTCTGGACCCGAATCCATTTTGCATTGCAAGACTATGCGTAAAGGATTCAAATTGTGGATTTCCTTCATTGATAAATGCATAAACCTTATAAATCAACTGTTTAGTTTTTTTGTCCTGCGTGACTCTGTTATCATGACATCCAGTGATCATATGAGGCTTCACTTGATTGAGCGGGCTAATCGAGCATGTGCGCATGCTTGTGCTTTAACGCACCTCATCAAAGCGATCATTTGAAAGGGTGAAGATGTTGGTCTCAAGGAAAAGAAAACTTGATGAAGAGAATAGACAGTTCAAAGTTGAATGGACAGATGAGCATGTGTTTATTTTGCCACAAGCCAGCACAAAGCCATTCTGCTTGGTTTGCACTGAGACAATTAGAGTTGTAAAGAGTGGAAATGTGAAACGCCACTATACAACGAAACACGGATATTTTGAATGGCAGTATCCACGAAATACAGATATAAGGACCACAAAACTACAACACCTAAAGTTTTCATTACACACCTTTTGTATTTTTCATCTTTTTTGGAGAGGGGTCTGAATGCAGAGCTGATGCAGTTGCAATCTGAGCTGCATGCAATGTTTTTTTAAAGCCACACACCTAACCCTAACATTACCCCTAACCCTACCTCTGATGTCACTAGCTCCACTGAGTGCATTGTGTCTGACATTGCATCTCTGAGATATGCAGTCTCAGCTTGCATCCTTGTAGTTGCATCCATATTGTCTTACAATCTGTTGTGTTTTGTACAAAAATGTCCTTATATTAGTGGTTTTGCCACATTTGCATTGCATTTAATGCGTTTTGAATGCAAATGTCACTTTATTTAAAGAAAGAAAAATGGTTTTGACTTGTGATGCATGTTGGTAATGTTTTTTTTAAACAAGTTATGCAGTATAAATTGTTCCAGACCTTTGACCTAAATAAAAATTCAGATTCTGACCTTTTAATATACAGATTGAGATCCTTTGTTGTAAAGTGTAAACTTGCTAACTTTTTTTGCTTACATAACGCATGTTTATTTTCCTCATTTAAAATATATAAAAAATGTTTACAGACTTATGTTTTTTTTTCTCATTTCATAACTAGAAATGGTTAGTAATTTTGGAAAACAGTTGTTACCGCAAATGTCACATCCATAACTCTGAAATTGCTCATGTATGTTAATCCATTGATTATCCCACCTTTTCTGTGATCATTTGCCAAATCATAGAAAAGTTTAATCTAATTTTGCTGATCTCCCAGTCCCCACCTTGAATCAATTATAAGCAGAGATGGAAGGAGTTCATATTAGAGAGATAATGTGTGTGTGTGTGTGTGTGTGTGTGTGTGTGTGTGTGTGTGTGTGTATGTATGCTAAGGGCATATTTAATAGCTCATAGTAACATGTCTTAGCAACCTCTAATCAACTATTCATTCATTAACTCATTTTTTTCAGATTAGTCCCTTTATTAATCAGGGGAATGAACTTGCAACTTATCCAGCATATGTTTTACACAGCAGATGTCCTTCCAGCTGCAACTCATCACTGGGAAACACCCATACAAACTCATTTACTATGTACAATTTAGCTTACCCAATTCACCTGTAGAGCATTGTCTTTGGACATGTGGGGGAACAAGTCCGGAGCACCCGGAGGAAACCCATGGACAAACCCATAGACAATTTTACTGCACCTTCCTGCTAATCAGAGTCAATGAATTCAACAGGCCATGGGATAATTATTTATGTGACTCATAGTTAGGAAGTTATTTATTAATATTGATCATTCCATTCATTTAAATGGCTGAAGTTTTCACAATTGTGTATTTTCCATGTACGTGACAAGGAACAGGGATTTCAAATTTTGTAATGCTGTTTGTTAAGGTATCAAATGTGTTTTAATACTATTAAAATGGTTGTAATATTGCCACATAATATTATTTTGAGTGACAGGCATAAAAAAAGATAGATAATTTACCTTAGATCTTGGGAAGGACCATGACATTTAAGGACACAACCCATTATAAAGAATCTATCAGTGAGCATAGAATAATTTTAAAGGGGTCATAAAAAGCCCTTTTTTTTACACTTTCTATTTGAGCATGAAAAAGATCAAAGTCCAGTCCAAAGGGAGTTATTCTCTTCATCAGAAAGCTCTGTTTCTGATCTCCCTTAAATGAATGTAGCCATGAGTTGTCTTCTGGAAAAGTACCTCACAAAATAATCCGTGCCCAAGGGTTGCATTAGTAGTGTCTTTTCACAGATCAAATGCACTGATGCACATATGATGTCTTTTAAAACATTCACAGACATAGCCAACTTTTGTGTGTCTTTGGACTTTTGAGGCTTATATTACATATTGTAAAGGGTATAAGGGCATATTGTATTTTTAAATTGCTTTGATTTTCTGCTTAAGAGAGAAAGGTGTCCACACACTTTTCTGATTTACTTCAATTTGAAAATGATTTTGAGATGTTTTAAAAATGTTACATCCTATGTAAACAGTCAATACTAATCACATTGCTTGAACAGAGCAAGGACATTTTCACAGTATTTCCTATATTAATTTTCTTTTTGATTGGCTACAAACCAATGTTGTCCAATGACCTGCCTAAATAACCTAACTGGGGTTTTTTTGCAAAATAACTTTTTTTGTCTTCTTGTGAGTATTACTTGTGTAAAAGTGTGTATATTTATAGTTATTCAATTTTTTTTATTCATTTCACTAATATTACTGAGATATAATAGAAGTAATATAAAAATCTTCATATGATTTATGTACACTTCAGTTTGTAAAGTAATATTTTCTGTCTTTTAGTAGATTTGTTTTTATAACAATTTTTAAATGTTTTTGCAAATTATATAATTTGCACATACGCATTAAAAAATTGTTTTATATTAGTTTAATATTAGTTTTAGAAAAAAAAATAAACAAATTAACATACATACACACTCGTTTTCCATATCAATTGAAATATATGTAAAGGGCACATATAGAGCCTATGTTTCCTTTACAAATATTATTGATAATATTCTATATCTATATATCTATATCTAATATAATATATCTATATCTATATGATATTTATAAAGAAATGAAAAAAAAAATCTACTTAATAATAATAATAATGATGATGATGATGATGATGATGGTGGTGCTGGTATTATTATTATTATTATTATTATTCATATTATTATTATTAAGTAGGATATTGTTTATTTATTTAATTATTTTAAAAAAATATATTGTAAAAGTCTACTTTCACAATTTTACACATTCGAACCACTGCAGAAATGTTCTAAACAGCCGGGCCATGACACATACAGTACACATACATTTCCTAATAAACAACCTACAATTAATTAAAAGCATTAACGTATGCTGTATATTTTTGTTTTCACAAGCTTTTAAATAACCACTTTCACCCATAGCTTTCGTCATAAGCCATGGCTGTTCAAAATGGCATAAATGTTTTTTTTTAAAGTGCACTATGAGGGGAACACAATATGAAGATTGCTAAATCTAAACTGTAAAAAAAATACTTTGAAAGCAAGAGTAAAGACTTTAATGTTGTTTTTTCTTTAATGTTCTTCTAACTACAGCTCCAGAGGTGTACTTGCAAGAGTACAAGTTTGCGACACAGTTTGCGAATGTTCATTGGAAAGATGGATTTGGGAAGCACCAAATCAACAAACTATGTTTGTAACGACTCAACTTGCGATCTTAGTTGGCTAGCTATGCTTTTTGGAAATGCACTCCTGTTCTAGTAAACTTAATTAAACTAGTTAAGCTTTTGAATTGCATTATGCGCTGAATACTGGTATCTTGCAAGATAACAAATAACATATTAGTACTGTCATCATGACAAAGACAAAATAAATTAGTTAACAGAAACTGGTTTAAAGAATAACCAAAATAAATAAAAAAAATATGAAATGAAATAAAAATAAAAACATTTTGCTTAAACTTGTTAAAATAATTACCTCCGTTAAACAGCACTTATTAAGTATTTTTAAAAGAAGCACAGGATGGCTAACAATTTTGCCCTTACAAATATTCAGATAACAAAAAAAATTAAATAAAAAAATAAATATATAATAATAATAATAATAATAATAATAATAATAATAATAATAATAATAATAATAATAATAAT
>CAIGQQ010000153.1:3821832-3840951 GCA_903798035.1 Danio albolineatus
TATATATATATATATATATATATATATATATATATATATATATATACATTTTTTAAATGTGACATGTTTTATATATGTGAAATGCAAATATGTACTTGTATGTCATGTTTGTCATTTACATATATTGACATTTATCATATTTCTAAATTCTATATATCTTTTTTTTAACAGCCTTTCAACTTTCAGTCCCTTTAACTAATAAAATTGAAAATAAAAATAAGATTAAACCACAACTTCAAGCAAAGAACTTGTGACCACAAAACCAACAGCTAGTAAAACATTGCTATCATTGACTGTGCTTTGGCAAGCAGAGAAAATACATACCTGAATAATGAAAATAAAAGTGTGCTCACCGTATTGGTTAGTCAAGACTGTCAAGGTGACGATAGATGGAGCACATTTTAGAGCAATGCTGTCGGAGAAATTTAGACAATGGCACCAATAGTGGGCAACCGGGTGAGGCGTTTATGTGTTTATGCATTTATATTGCATTAATGTTGAAGCCTATTCAATCAGGCTGAAAATCAAAATTGCGATTTTGATTGTTATTCATCTTTCCGCTCTACATGGGTTAGTGTAGTGGTCCCCAATCCCCAGGCCGCGGACCGGTACTGGTACGTGGATCAGTTGATCCCAGGCTACACAAGAAATCATTAATTATTTCTGATTGATTAATTATCTGAGTCTGAACAATCTTTTATTTTGAAAAATGACCTCTCGGTTACATTTCAGTCACTTGAGTGCCCAAATTAAACCCACAAGTTAGCAAAATGAGTAAGAAACAGTTGTCTTTGGAAAATTTATTCTGCCAAGGCCCAGTGAAGCCCAAATTATGTATCTGCAGCTCATTTGTCAACAGTTCAGATTAATCCAGAATGTCTGTGCAAGAGGAAGATCGACTACTTGAAGACACAATTGACGAAGGTTTATTAGGGGCTGTTCACATATAGCGTCTTTTCTGCGTGCAAGTTTGTTATTTCCAATGTAGGCACGTGACAAGAACGAACTGATCAGCTTCATACATTGTATGGAATATAAACAGTTCACAGGACACCCAAACACTGCTGCGCTTTTTATTTATATTTTTCTAAAATTGTCAAGCGTTGATCGGTCCGCGGTGAGAAAAAAGGTTGGGGACCACTGGGTTAGTGTACTTTGAATCACATGAATCTTATATATTATATTTTTATAATATTATTATTCTTAAATTATTATTATTATTATTAATATTATTATTATTATTATTATTATTATTATTATTATTATTATTATTGTTATTATTATTATTATTATTATTGTTATTATTATTATTTCTTGCCAATACAATAAGAATATAAAAAAGATATCCTACGATATCTTCTGCAAAAAACAAATTGCAACATTCCAGAGTATTCATGCATTTAGTGCCAAGTATCAGTTGTTAAAGAAGCCAACAAAGGCATCTGCCTTTATTTTGACTAATATTTGCACATAAGCTTTTTGTTGTATTGTAACACATTATTAACTCTTGTGATTTTATTGTTGGAAAACAACAAGCCAGTATCATAAAGCCATTAAAGAGCCAACCATGGACTGTAGCTGACCAAATGCGTAACAACAAACTATGCAAATCATGGTTCTCATGATGCTGCACTTTTACATATTTATTATGCATAGCCACACAAAAGCTCTAGATAGTGTGCTGTTGACATGTTCCTTATGTAGATCAACTCTCTCTGCCTCTCTCTCTGTCTCAAAAGGATCCTGAACTAATCACATGAAAGCTACAAAAACACTACATCCACTTCAACGCAAACATCTTGCCCATTTCTTACTGGTCTAGTGCACTATGGCAGATACTTCTAAGAGATGTTAAGGGCCCTTGTGACCTTCTTATTCAGTTTTGTCAGGTGCTGTAAGTACAAACATAAATCACAGCTGTGAAGCAAACTGATGAATTGGTGTAGTAAATGAATAAATGGATGATGCTCAGGGGGTTTGGAGAGATACTCAATAGCTCTGAGTGGGGGAAAAAAAGTAGATTTATAACTATTCAAACTTTCTGAAATATTTTTGAAATGTGGTATTCATTATGTTTTGTTTTCAAATCTAGAGAACTATATGAATGCAAAACTTACATAACTGTACTGCTCTGGAGAAGAGGTGGAAATTATACAGTATATATGAGATTTTACTGTGTACAGGCATATCCAGTATGTCTCACAAAGATCAAGGGCTGCATGTTTAGCATGGGCTGTTCTGGACACAACAGCATTATAAGCAAAAAAGCCTCTATTACATTTACTCATTGATTTCCATTTAAAGTAGCGGTGTATTTCATAAATATTTTATTATATTATAGTACATCCATTTAAGCAGTGCCCAAAAACATTTTGGTGGACTCTTAAAAGTGTTTGCTGCCTTTGATGCCACAACTCAGCGTAGTCGCTGGTGTAGTGCATTACTGAAATGCCTTTATAACTAGTTCTGCTCTGCCCAAGAGCTAATCAGTATTCTCATTGTGTCATTTTTCACAAACCAAGCCCACTGGAAAATCATGCCTCTGTCAAGACTTATACACATTTGCTGCAGTTTCCTTCTAAAATAAACACTGAGGCCTTAAAGCACTAGTAACTGAAGTTCCTTTCCACAAAAAATATGATTATAAGTCATATTATTACACTGCAATGAATTAATATTTAGTTCTAGATGGTGCATTGAACAAAATACTTTTACCATAGTGCAGGATTTGTGTTATATGTTTCTGTTACAAATCTACATATTGCTCAAAACCAAATAGAACAAGATGATTCAGCAAATGCATTTTTATGGCACTATTGGTTAGGTTTAGTAATTAGTGTATTTTATACTTACACTCAGCAGTTAACGTGTGTGTTGCCTCAATACAAACATAGGCAAAACACATAAACTGAGCTCACACCTTTTTGGGTCGACACTGAGCAAATTTCAAAATTTCTAAACTGCATGTATATATATTTTTGTATTTGTATTTTTTTTTAATGCAATAATTCTTATGCTATGAAGTAAAATATCATTATCTATGGAAAGCATTGTCAATCCACTGTGATGCACCAAAATAATGAATTGAACTGAATTGATGGCATGAAAATTGTAACCAAACCATGAGACCAAAGTAGGTACACACCTCTACTAATCAAAAGGATAAGAGTTGGCTCACTATAGAAAGAAAAATTATTTTATTTTATTTCAAATTTTCGAATTTATGAGGAAAAAGCTCTGCTATGGACACAACATCTCTCCGTTATGCATGTGACAGATGTGAAATTTACACTTGTGTGACTTTGGTAAATCAAATATTGTTTGACATTAAGTATTTTGCAGTACAGGAAAATACAATGATACAAACAAAAAAGAGAAAATTGAAAGGGTTACACTATTTTGGTGAAAACTATTTTTTTTTTCATGGCAAGGTTGACATTAGCATGGATTTGCTCAAATGCTAAAAGCTATCACAAGAAAAAAAAATTGAAAATTGAAGGTATGAAGCCTTGTTTTATTTTAAAACCATTTTCATAGGGTTAACATTACATTATCTGCTCGGGAAGTCTTCAGAGATTGCTGCATTCGGGAAGAAATTGGATAGTATGGAAAAGTAAGTGCTTTTTGTATTTAGTTTGTCAGATAAAGTCTCTTATTTACTTTGCTTTCATCATCAACAATGCAACTTCAGCATCATGTATGTGCAAACATTTTAAACATGACAAATGCTTATTTTATGTATGGTTTATAGGTGCAATTTTTCATTTATTCATTTATTTTTCAGGATTTTTTGAGAAGCACGTTATAATGACCATTAACATCTGGCCCGATAGAATACTCTTGGATTCTTGGATTGATGGGTTGTCATATACAAGTTACAGTCTCAGCAGTGTTTGACAGGTTTGTTATATCAACTTCCATCCCACTGTGTTTGAACACACGCTTGGGGGAAAGTGTATGCATTCAGGCATGTGTATCGCAGAGAGCTTCAGACAGATTAATTAACTCAAAGAGACTCGTGGGATGGAGACTGGCCAACATAGGATGACAGGCCGGCTGTATGCTAGCACTGCTCAGTGGAGGCATGCAGTTAATGTGAAATATGCCACTGTCAATATCAATAAAGGTCAGTTTTAGAACCTCTGCTTTGGTTGGACTCCAAACAATGCCCTGCTTGTCCATCAAGGCGGTTTGAAGCTTTCAGGTTATATTCTCAAGTGGCTTATAAGAAGAAAGTGTTTTGTCAGTTCTTTCAGCATTAAGGTTGTGTTTATGGACAATGTCTATCGCAAATGAGATCTCTGTCTGCTTGTTTCACCTAGACAGCGTATTAAGAGAAACTTTCACTGAAGTTTGCTGCTTATAGTATATTTTTACTTGAGATAAAAAAGGCAATCTGACATGTAGTTCCCTTGAGGAAAAAAAAGTCCACTTTAACTGAAAAGGAGAACTATTACAAAACAATATTAGACTTTAAAACAATATACTTAAATGTACTGGTAATACTATTACTTTTTTCTATCCCCCGGTTTGACAAACAAGGCTTAAACCTAGTCCTAGACTAAGAGATGAAATTAGATGAATTTCATCTATTTAATAGTGTCTTGTCTCAATTTGGACACTAGTAATTATATTTTCTAAAGCACATTAAATAAATAAATATTGTCCTGGGAGTGAACCCTGAGTTAATAAAACCCTCGAGCCTGGGCTCCCTCCCGTTTGAAGGCGAGAGGAGAGTTTGAGCTCAGGTAGATCTTGAGAATTCCCCTGCTGTAGCAGCTAATGAACATTATAGTGATTGCTCTTAGAAGTTAACTTCTTACAAGGAGCATGTCTATGGTGCCGATTTGGATTAGTCAGTTAACTTAAGTTGCATGTTTTTGGACGGTGGAGGGAAACCGGGGAACCTGGGGGAAACCCATGTGAGCATGGATAGAACGTGTAAACTCTGCACAAACATGTCGGCTGGCTTGGTAAGAACTCGAACCAGTGACATTCTTACTGTGAGGCAACAGTGCTAACCACTGGGCCATCGTGCCATCCATCTAGAAAAGGAGGAGGAATAGGGGTGGAAGGGGGCATTCTTCAAAATGAAAATGGCTGTAATATGGAGCTTAGATTATTTATAATGGCTTAGAAATCGTCTGATTATGTGAATCATAAATTGCATAATGTAGGACCAGCTGCAAGCAATCATAAGCACATGATCCTCGAAATTAGTAAATAAATAAACTTCATGTATAAACACTGAATGACGACACTAAATGATTTGCAGAACATGAAGCTAGTTAATAGAGAAGAATTAAGTGCCTACTATGCACTTATGGTAAACAAATAGAGCAGGATGAATCAGGCTTTGGTAACAGCTTGTCTATAATATACAAGAACCTGCTGCCAAAAGTTTTTTTTTTTTTTTTTTTGTCTTATTGGAATACAGTATTATAATCCTTTCAGCTGCTTTTGATTACTTTTAACATTTAGCTCTTTTTTATATGTAGGATGCGGCAGAATATTTGGGATCATCACAATTCATATTGACATATGATTATGGTCATATATTTCAAATGGCAGGTAATATCTTTTAAATTTAGTGGCTAATTTGTGTGAATTTGTACGTTTTAGTACAGTTTGCTTGGTTAAACGGTTGATTTGAAGGGTGAGGATTGAGGACACACGACCTTTAAAAAGTTTTTGCATGGATAACATTGTAAATGTGTACAAATTAGCCACTCTTATGTCAAATGGTTACATTTTCCCATCCAGGCTGGAAATTTTACAAGCTGCATGGTCTCAGAACAAGGTCATTTTTGAACTCCTTTCAAAGTTCAACATCACAAAAAAACACGACCAATAAAGTTGCTACAGTTTTGCATTGATCATATTCCATCTGGGACAGCCCAAAATAATCTGTTGAAATACTTTCATTACATAACTTCTTGAAAGCGCATCAGCGATAATAGCTTGAGTCTAGCTTTCCTCTCAAAAAGCAGGTCCTTTACATAGCTGTCTCCAGGTACTGATCACTTTAAGGATTCTGGCATCTGAAATCTTTCATCTTGAAACTGGTGATTTGTGTGGTGCTAGGAAAGCAACTGTCTGTAGAAGTCTTCAGGGCCATTTGTGCACTGAGGAGTCTGTACATCAAGTTTCTTGTTGCTGCTGGCCAAATCAACTATAAAGCGCAATTCTCTGAATATGAGCACTTCCCAGGAGCAATTGGCTGTATAGATGGATGTCATGTTCCCATATAGTATTCATCAACTCTGAAGCGGAGCTGTACAGGAGCATTTCTTTTTTTTTTAAATGTTCAAACTGTATGCACTGTTTAGTTTAATATTTCAAGAGTTGTTGCCTATTGAAAATGTTCAACCAGCAATTCAAGTAACTGTCCACTAAGTTATCATGTTCTTAGAGGATTACTATTCAGAGTGGATTGCTGCTTGATAACTTTTTTTGGTTCACTCTATAAATAAATCCCCAAAAAAGTAACAAAAAGCAACAAATATGCATCAAAGCTGGTTTTCACTGAGCATATGATTGAAGTATGGAAAGATCAATTCCAGTGTTTACGCAATACAATTTGTTTCAAGCCAAGAAGATGCTGCTGCAAGGTCATGAATGACCAATGAGGACTTGAGCACACGCTTGCTTTCACACTGCAGTACTACAGCTAGATAAGATGCCTTGCATTTCAATGTGAAAGGAGTTCCTTTTAGTTTATTTCTGGGTTTGATTATGCTTGTTCTGTTAATGCGCAACAGAATAAGAGGCATCATTAAAACTGTGCGGTTTTAAATGTAATTTGTGATGATTAAAATTCTCTCACTCTTTTCCTGTCTATTTTTAGATCATACTTCTTTCTTCCAACCCAATCTCCAAATGTAGAATTATCATATTTATTTAATGTTCTTCCTTCTGATTTTTACATAAGTATTTAAATATCTACAGTGTATTTCTATGGCACCAGAAGTAAGATTTATCACAACCTAGAGTCAGTTTTAGTTGTTTATTTAGAGTGTCATCCATTTAAATAAGTAGATGTACAAAGGAATGGACAAAGCAACTCAGCTTTTATTTATTTTCATTCATATTATATATACATTTATATTTATACTATTTTACATTTATATATACATTCTGTACTTAGTCATTCATCTTAAGAGGTGGATGGCTACAGTGTTGTTCCAGACAAACAGACAACAAAGTACTAATTTATTTAGTCTATTATTTGTTGACTGTCCATCACCAATAGTAAATGTATGAGTATTTTCAAAGCTGCTGTTTCGTCCACACAAAACATGTTACCAGGTGACCAAAACCTAAACTTTGTGAAAACTGGGGGCAGGGTGAACATTTTTAGAGACTCTGGTAACGGTGTGGTTGTGTGGCCACAAAAATCTAAAGGTTTTTTTTCCTCATGATGTTTGCATGTGCACAGTATACTCATTTTTGACTGTCCAAAAAGGCTTTATTTTAAGGCTTTTAGTACTGCTTGTTAATTCAGCATGCCATTGACAGTGCATCACAAATCATTTTTGAGATTTCACATGGACTCAAAATATAAATAAAAAAAATGTACATGTGGATATCAACAGTCAGCATTTTAATTAGAAACATAACTGCTACATTCATTCATTCATTCATTCATTCATTCATTTTCTTTTCGGCTTAGTCCCTTTATTAATCCGGGGTCGCCACAGTGGAATGAACCGCCAACTTATCCAGCATTTGTTTTATCCAGCCCTTCCAGCCACAACCCATCTCTGGGAAACACATCCATACATTGTCATTCACACACATACACTACGGACAATTTAGCTTACCCAATTCACCTGTACCGCTTGTCTTTGGACTGTGGGGGAAACTGGAGCACCCGGAGGAAACCCACGCAACCACGGGGAGAACATGCAAACTCCACACAGAAATGCCAACTGGCCCAGCCAGGGATCGAACCAGCGACCTTCTTGCTGTGAGGCGAACGTGCTAACCACTAGACCACTGTGGCGCCCCTAACTGCTACATTGTAATTCTAAAATTGCAACCCTTTTCATTGCTGTTTAAAATATTGTTCTATATTAACTGATTGATTGATTCAATGATTGATTAATTCATTCATTCGTTCATTCATTCACTTACTTGATGTTTTGACTCCCTTAAGACAATTTAATCATGACTCTGATTCTGAAGTTCTGCAATCAAACAGAAGTTCTGCAATCAAACTTTAGCAATCTCATTATCATCTCACATTGCTCAAGTTCTTCCGAGATTATTGGTTAACAATTGTTTTTCATGGATTTTCATGGCAACTAAAAGTAACTTTGCATCTACATGTCAACTAGCAGTCATCTAGAGTAATAGTATAGCCAAAGTCCCTTTAAGGCAAGTAATTTCACTCGGCAGTCATCTTTAAAACCTTTCTCGGGCAGTATATTTGGGCATTCTGTCTGAATGGGGAAACAAATTCTTTAAAATTGCTTTCCAAGCATATAATTAAATTACATATTCAGAATCACCGAAAAAAAATATTCAACCCGTGTCTTTAGTTTCATTTCTAAATGTTCTAATCACACAAAATATGCAGAATCTCAAGGCTGGTTCGAGTCCCTCCCTCAGAGATTCACCAGTCTATGATCACTGATAGGCTCCTGTACTAGAAGGCAGGGCTTTATTCGCCATATTGACCGTTACACTTTTCCCCGTTTAAAATGATAAAAGTGAAGTCTTGTGTATTCTAGTCTTTGGTATAGCATGTTTATTTTGATTGTCGACCTATAGACATTCTGCTGACTGTTTTGCATAGTCTAACTCTACCTGTCTACTAATACTAAACTTGTCATTCTGTCATCATTCACTAACCATCGTGTCACAGAAATGCATATTTCTCCTTTGACATAAACATAAAAATCAGTAAGAAAAATGCTCCCATTCTGCTTTTTTATTATATATTTTTTTTAACACTGGCTTTTAAGTCATAAAAATGCCATTGATATAGTACAAAAGTGGACTATACAGCCTATCTGCTGTGGCAAGTCCACTGCAAACATTTATTTTCTGTAATATATCCAAAGCTATGGAAGTGCAAACTCTAACAAATACATTTTCCACTGCGTGTGCATATAGGAACACGACATATTAATTCTTTAAAAGTATGTCCAGTGTTCCATGAATGATGCTACAGACAGGCATTTGATAATTTTAATGCCTTTATAGTAAGAAGTCCTTGTAGACCTTTAAAGTCCTTAAAGTAAGAAAGAAGCATTGATCAGTGCAGGAATTCAACTCTACTTAAGATATCTCAAGCCTTGGTCCTTTTTTACAATGAAAGTAATAAAAAAAGTCTATACTTTCTCATCTTTTGAGTTAGTGGAAAAAGTTTAGCTTTGTATGTTCACACATCATTTTATCAACCCACCAGGCTTATTCCTGCACATGCCTTAGTTATGCAGAATTAATTGCTTCTAGCAGCTTTTGTTTAGTAAGTGCTGGTAAAACCATGTTCAGTTGTACCAAGCCCAGGCTCATTCTGAAAACGTACATCTATTTACATTTCTGGTGACCATCAAATACTTCCCCAGAGCTACGTTGTTTTGTTTTTTTTTGTTTTTTTTTTGCAGTTTTAGTTTTCGCAAATCCACCATGCCGCTGTGTTTCTTTTTTCAGATCTCAAATTTTTCTCACAAATGCCATTTGCACCTGCTGTTCTCTCGTAAAGGGACCAGAGACCGATGTCGACTGACTGTTTGACTGACCGAATGACTGACTAACTGACAGATCGACTGACCCACCCTCCCCCTTCACTAAACCCAACCAATAGTATTCTAAAAATGTACAATTTTAAAAGGAGGCGTAGCACCCAACCTCACCCCTAAACTGAATGAGATCATAAAAATTCAAACGAAGTAGCCACTAAATCAAAAAGTTGCAAATTGCCATGATTGTGTTGGTTGTACACAAAAAGAGAGTGAACGTAAATCTGGCAGTGTTGGATGCTGGACGTAAATAAAAATGTACACTAATGTTGGGTTGCTTACACTCAAATTTGAGTCCAACATGGACAAACGTAAACTCATTCATTCATTTTCCCCTCGACTTAGTCCCTTCATTAATCCGGGGTCGCCACAGCTGAACGAACCGCCAACTCGTCCAGCATTTGTTTTACGCAGCGGATGCCCTTCCAGCCACAACCCATCTCTGAGAAACATCCATACATTCTCATTCTCACACATACATACACTACGGACAATTTAGCTTACCCAATTCACTTGTACATCCACACAGAAATGCCAACTGACCCAGCCGAGGATCGAACCAGCGACCTTCTTGCTGTGAGGCGACAGCACTACCTACTGCGCAACCTTGTCGCCACAAACATAAACTTTTGGTTAAAATGTAATTGATAATAATAATAATAATAATAATAACAATAATAATAACAATAATAATAATAATAATAATAATAATAATAATAATAATAATAATAATAGTAATACATGTTTGTCCATTTTGATCTGAAACTTAATATTGTAATAGATTATAATATGGTAAAAGTTATAACATTGTATTTAGCAAATGACACTTTATAAACAAGCAAATAAGCAAACAAACAAACAAATGAACGAACAAACAAACAGATAAACATGATTGATGAGAGTAGAGGTTTTTTTTTTGTAATTTTAAGAGATCACATTTTTACACAGAGTATTTCAAGAGTATAATAAACCCTTTTCTTATGTGTGGGAATGAATAAACAAGCAAACTAACGAATGAACGGACAAACAAACATGTAATTTTAATTTGACTCAACATAAATGAAAGTTGCTATTTGCACTAGTGTTAATTTTAATGTGTGGTGCATTGAATGTACTGTATTGGTATGTTTTTGTAGTATAAAAAATACCTAAAGGCATATCATTTTAATAAGCATATGCAGCACAAACCTGCTGCTCAATTAATAAGATATATTTATATATATTTTCTGTTGTGGGATTGCTTCCTTTGAACTGAAGAAGTCCCTTATATAACTTCCCGATGTATCATTTAATTAAGTTTATCAACCAAGAGGACAAATATGAAACCCTGTTCTAATGAACAGCCTCTATGGAACAATGAGCATCGGTCACGATCCTAGTGTAGTGATCTCATCTTCTGTTTATCAAGCCTCTACATCTCATTCATCAAGCCATCCATCTCATTTCTGCCCATTGATTTAGCAACAAATTCGCAGATGAGCTTCTATTCTAGGATTACAGATAACAGCCAGGCATGGCTTTGACCTCACAGTCACAGGCAGAGCTGTTCCGGAGTCGGTTCAATCTCAGCACACGATCATATCATCTCCAAAATTGGCTCAATGCTTTCTCCTGTGGTGGTCTTTAGTTTAAGTCTACAACCGAGTCACAGTGGACCATAGCATCGGCAGTCTCTGGGTCAGCTGCTGCGCTTGGCCTTTAAAGCCAGTCCTGCCGAGCGTCCAAATGTCAGCGTACAGGCAGACCTTTTTCTTCTGTGTGTGTGTGTGTGTGTGTGTGTGTGTGTGTTTGCTTGCACATGTGTGATGAGGATCGATGTATATTGCACAATCTTTATCATTTGTTCAGCTCTTCCTGACCCATTAAAGTCAACACACAATAAAAAGTAGTGATAGTTACGGCTTCCCTATTGTGATGGATATCTGTGAAATGGCTTTTTGGAAAAAAAAAATCAAATAAAAATATATTATGTAGTTTGATTTTGTCCATTGGGTGACTAATTTTAGTAAAAAAAAAAATTAAATATATTTAAGTTGACTTAATTTTCTGTTTTGGATCTTTTTTGGTTTTGTTACTTACGAGTCTGGTGGTTGTAACATCATCCATATGCTTGTCTGTCATGTTGTTGTTTTTGACTGGCACCATCTTGTGACTTTATAATATGTAGGTTAGTATATGCTCTTTTCAGCCATTTTTATTCAGCTTTGTGTTTAATTAAGGAGTTTAGATTAATATTGAAATAAACGGAGGGCGCCAAGGTGGTGTAGTGAGTAGCACATTGGCCTCACATAAAGATGGTCACTGGTTCGAGCCTTGGCTGGGTCAGCTGGCATTTCTGTGTGGAGTTTGCATGTTCTCCCGTGTTCGTGTGGGTTTCCTCCGGGTGCTCCGATTTCCCCCACAGTCCAAAGATATGCAGTACAGGTGAATTGGGTAAGCTAAATTGTTCGTAGTGTGTGTGTGTGAATAAGAATGCATGGATGTTTCCTAGAGATGAGTTGCAGCTGGAAGGACATCTGCCGTGTAAAACAAATGCTGGATAAGTTGGCGGTACATTCCACTGTGGCGACCCCAGATTAATAAAGGGACTAAGCCGAAAAGAAAATGAATGAATGACTACCTCCAAGCCATAAAATGAGTCTCCTGTAAACCACCCTCTACCTCGGTAGGATAGCCATCCTAGCATGGAATCAGTTTTGTTGTCAGCTGTAAAGGCTCACAGGAATCCTCACATGAAGACATGAAGAACATGTAAAAAAAAAAAGCCTGTTAAATGAACTCTATATTTAGCTGTCATTTGGCAAATGCCTACTTGCAGTGTGCCTGTATCAGAGGTCACATTAACCAAAAAAAAAAAAAATAAATAAATAAATTGACAGTGATGGATAACTGTAAACTTGCCACAACACTTTTGAATGCTGGAAGCTGTTTGCACTGGACGCGGCAAAGCGATCATTGCAAATCCATTTGTCATCTGTGTCAGTAGCACTTGGAGCTTCATCAGAAGTAGAATGGGGCACTGGTTTATTGTCTGAGATTTGCCACGTTGCATCATCATGTCTAGTTTAGACAGTCTCTGATTATAAAGGGCTCTATTACTTGAAACCCCATTGCATCACACTGCTGACATCTGGAGTAGGCACAGTGTTAGTTTCAGTTTCAAATTCATGGTCAAACACTAACACTATTAGACAGCTGTCTGGAATACTTTATTCTGATTAGTCAGTCATAAGAATTCCGAGGTATGTTATTGAATTATCTTGATGGTCAATGAATACTTTCACATCTACATGCTTGTATACCAAACTCTTGTCTGTCACATTGTTGTTTGTGACTGTTTGGTGTCATCTTGTGACTGAATAATACATTGATTAGTGTATGCTCCATTCAGCCATTTTCATTTCTATCAGCTTTGCATTTAATTAAAGATTTTATAAACTATTGTGGCTCAAAACAATGTTTTGTTTCTTATTTGCATATTATTATGCATATTGTGTCAGGTAGCAGTGTGATAAAACCCTTATTCTTATACAACAGCCCACTGCTTCACACTAGGCTAATGATAAACTTGTCAGGCTTCATCCTTATTGTGACATCCTTGCCGTGGAATCACTACTACATCACTTTCAGACCAACAACCATCACCTTTTTTGGCACGTTAGTTAGACTTGCTGATTGACTGTGTAAATGCTGGTACAGTGATCCCAGTGTAAGAACCTCTATTTGCATGTATAATGTCCTAAATGAATTTCTGTGAAGGCTTGTTTGAATGATCTCCAATTTCACTGTGCTTTAATTCGTCACGGTTAATTAATTAATTAATAAAAGGCTTCTCAATTGCACGGAACGAAACTGCTGCAATTACACAAAGATATGCCACCTGTGTGTTAGTTTAAAGTTCTGACAAATTATTATAAAATGATTATGTATATACACTCTCAGAAGTAAAGGCACAGGAGCTGTCACTGCGGCAGTACCTTTTCAAAAGGTACATACAGTATTTGTACCTGGAGTCCACAGTGATGCCCTTAAAGGTGCATATTAGTGCCCAAATGTATCTAAAAAGTACCTTTGAGGTACCATTATAGGCCCATCAGGTACAAATATGTACCTTTTGAAAAGGTACTGCCCCAGTGACAGCTCCTGTACCTTTATTTCTGAGAGTGTATGAACACAGATGATAACAGTTAATTTAAATACTTAATGCGGGGCCTACCTAATATAAAGCTTAAATTTACATTACAGGTGGTAACCGTAAAACCATGATTATTCTTTAGACTATAATCGTACAACCAAAATCTATAATTGTTGCATCCATAATTGTTATGCAGTTCAAAACATATAAAGTGTTTGAATGTAGAAGAAGCTGTCACGGTTCATGAATCTGTGTGTTCCTGTCTGTGTGTATATGTGTGTGCGTATGGGTGTACCTGTGTTGGTGTGAGTGTGTTTGTTTTGGTATGAATAGCGTGGCTGTCTGTTTTCTTACCCCGTCAGCTGTGTGGTCACGTGGAGGGAATCATCCAATTCGCTGATTAGCGACAGCAGCTGTTTGGTGTTATCTCGGCTATTTATACCCAGCGTCCATGTCTCCCATTTGTCAGTCCGTTGTTCAACGTGTGTTTGTGTCTCTCAGACTTCCTACGTGTTAATGTTGGTGGTGAGTTGCTGTGAATCTCTTCCGTTGTGGAGTTTATCTCCTATGGCTATGATCTGCTTCCTGAACTGTGTCTCATGTGATCGACTATGAGTTTCGTATGTGACTGCTACTTCCTGGTTTACTGTGTGACGTTTTCATCAGCTGTTTAGCTGCATCGTTTCCACGAGAATATACTCATTCACGAACTCTGTTATTTGATCCTTGTTTGATTCCAGTCTGACATTAAACTTTTCATATTTTACTCTCGCACTTGGGTCTCTCTGTTGTTTCATGACAGAAGCCTACTTGAGCAATACACTACTTTTGTTGTGCTTTGAAATACAACATTTGAATGTTTGTTAAAAAAAGGCACATTGTACAATGCACTGATATTATGTCGTTTCAAAATACAACATATTAACATTTTAGTGTAGAAAAAGCCAATGTGGGTGTCTTAAGGAGCAAAAATGCAACGTATGCTGTTGTGTCCTCACTCATATTGCAAGTCATATCTCTCTGGCCCTTCGTTTGGGATGCTTTTTATGAACTGGCCCCCATGACAAACTAATTGAATAGCCCTGCCTTAGCCCTTCCCCTTACGCCTACCCTCATTTTGCGCGTTTACATGAAGGGGTAGGGGTGTCCCAATCCTCTTAAGCTTTTTTTAAATGTATTTTTTTTCCAGGACCACGCTCGAAACCATTCGTACAAACATTTCCCAGAGTACAGCAGCTACAACGGCAGCATTGCTGTCAGGAGATGCACAATTCATTATTTTTTGGCATTATTAAGAAGCTGTCCAATTTCTTAGGGGTAAATCCTGAAACCTTTCCCCTTCACACTATGTTTCAAGGGCCAAGACGAAGGGATAGGGTGATAAATAGTATTGGGATTGGGCCTAAATGTTAATAGGTTTTGAAACGAGTAAAGGTCAAGTAAACAATAACAGAAGTTTTATTTTTGGGTGAACTATCTCTTTAAGGCTGCACCAGGAGCTGCATCTATTGTACTGTACACACAGACAGAGTGTACTGTATTTTGTGACCGCTTTGAAGCTCTGTTCAAGGCTGTGTTGTGATAAAGGCTCTTTCTCTCTCTCTCTCTCTCTCTCTACTGTAGTTTTTTTAAACACTTGCTGACTTTGAGCCGCGGCACTCCTCACTGATCGGCTGATCATTAATTCTTTTTTTTATGTCATCTTTTTTGATGCGGTAGCAGTTTTCAGTTGCAGCGGTGCCCTGTTGGCTGGAGATTTCAACAGTGTCAGCACACACACGCACACTCTTCTTCAGATGCTGCTTATATATTATTCAACCTCACAATCCTGTGTGTACATTCAGCCAGTTCAAGTGTAGGTGGCTGAATAATGTGCTGTTAGGCTTTCTAATGGACTCGATATATATACTAATATAAAATGAATGTAAAGAAAAAACAAAACGAAAAAAAAAAATCTTGAAAAGCAGATAGTCAGAGTATGGATTATCAGAGATGTGTGACTTTGTGAAGTACATTCAAATGGACATAGTTACATTCAACATTTTCTTAAATCTGATTTTTCCATTACCAAGTAAAGGCTATAAATGTACCGATCGCCTCAGTGATTTGTTTTGTCCTGTTCGAATATTTAGGAAGCGCCTGTCTGAATAGCATGGGGATAGTTGTTTGTGGTGTGCGTGTTTCAAGTTTTTCGTCTAGTTACAGCTATTGACACATTGGCTTGATGTCAGCGTAAGCTGTTTAAAGTATTTCACTTATGTAGCTTACTGTCATGTAACAGACGCAAAATATCTTGTTTTTGGTATCCACAACTCTCTTGCCATCACCCTCATAACCTACAGGGTAACCAAAGTGTTCACAAACGGCAGACCTGTTGGTTATAGGAGGATTGCATTAACTTTACGAGCCATTTTGCAATGAGCTAGTGCAGCATATGCCTAACTGGAGTAGTGTTTGGAAGTAGGTAGAGCAGTAAGCATGTCACGTTGTTTGGGATGCGTTGTTTAGTGTAGTTGCACTGAAAGCTAGGAATTTCCAGATCTGTTCATGTGATCAGACCTGCAGCATGACATCACTTGCAGGAACGCTATTGGATAAATGCCGGCAAAGTAGAACACGGAAGCAGCTTGAAGCAGAAAGCGCGACTATCTTTGTGGCCTGGAGATATTATAAAGTTGATGACGACAACATTGCCATAGCAAACTGTGAGATATGTAAACTTGCCATTGCAAGAGGTGGAAAAGGCTACATTTAGCACAACAAACCTAATAAGACACCTTAAAAACAAACACCCGACACAATACAGCGAGTTTACTCAGGCAACCCAAACGAACACGAGTCAGCTCACGCTGCAGGAGAGTTTGAAAAGGAGAGAAAAATGCCCTGTGACAGGACATTACAGCCAAAATAGCAGAAACGACGCAATGAAGGACCTATCATTCGCTTTTTAGAGAACCCTGGATTGCTTATGATTATGGAACACGTAGAGACTTGATATGAAATGCCGTCTCATCACTGTTTCACTGCGAAAGCTCTGCCAGCCTCTGTTATCCGATGTACCCCATGTTTCGTTCACCACAGAAATATAAGTTTGTCCATAGCTCCCATGTCTCTATTAAGCCTTACAGCACAATGAATTGACTCCATTCTGAATCTGTTTCTTCACTGTCCTTTATTCTTTTTTTATGTATTATATAAGTATCAGATCAGTAGAAACTCAAAATCAAAACGACTCAGACTTAAAGGCAAAAATACCTGATCGGGACATCCCTACTGAAAACATTAGATTTTACACACTTTGGGCCCTATCATACACCTGGCGCAATAAGGCGCAAGACGTGTTGGCCCTGACGTGTTGCTCTTTTCAGACCAACGTAAGATTAATTTTCACACATTGTTGACACATTGCTATTTTGGGGAATTTAAATAGACTGTGCAGTAGACCAACTAAAAAGCTTTAAAAATAATTAAAGGAGTAAAATATATATTTAACATTCATTATAAAACATATATTTATTATACAACATCATTGTTGTTCAGTTATTCGTTTGCTGGAAATTATAACTGAATTTAGAACTAGTTTTGAAACAAATCTTTGTGCTTAACAAACAAAATTAATTATGTAGGCTAATGGATGTCTGTGCGTACAACATGTTTCCTTATCCACGAAAGAGGGAAAGAGAAAGTGAAAGTAAAGGCCGATCGGAGGAGGCTCATTCTTTGCGTTTGCGCTGCAGATGCTCTGTTTAACTGTTTTCTCACATGTAAAGTGTCCAGTTTTTCCACTTACAAAGTCTGCCATGTACAGTAAATAGCAAACGCAACTTAAAGGGTCTTAAAGGGAATGGGAGATGAGACTCTGATTGGTTTATTCTCAAAATACTTCCAGAACTCATTAAGAGAATAAGCACAACCCTGTTAGACCCAGCCTGATCTCACGAGAAAACGTAAGTATTTCACGTTTTGGCAGTTTAGTGGCTAATTCGTACGAATTCGTACGAGTTCAGTCATACGAAAATGTACGGTTTAAAAAAGGAGGCGTAACACCCAACCCCACCCCTAAACATAACTGTCATTTGTTGATGAGCAAATCGTACTGAATTGTACGAATCACATCGTACGAATTAATACGAATTAGCCATCTAATAAAAAGTTACGAATTGCTGTGAAATAGCGTTGGTTAGACCATGTGCCGTGGTGCAGAGTGTATTTATCTGTCCTTAAAATAGCAAAAAAGTGGATTCGGACACACCCTTAATGCTTTTAGCCATGCACTTTAGACTTTGCGCCTAGATTGTTAAAATAGAGCCCTTTATTCTCTTTTATCTTTTCAGATAAACTCTAAAATATTTGCTTTGCAATGCATAGCAAACATAAAGCTTCATAATGAATGGTTCAATACGAACATGCATATCATTTATAAACAAAGGGAATATAAAGGCTAGTTCACACAGAAATCTACAACCACAAACATCTATAACTTCAAATATAGCTTGAGTTAAGAGCTTAAGTCAGAGACACAATTTTACACAAGTGCACCCCCCACACACACACATAAATAAATAAATAAATAAATAATAATAACAATTGTTGACAATGACAAGAAATAAGAGCTTTTATATTCAGCTGAGCTGGTGCTTCTGCATGTGCATGTCTTTATGCATGATTGTATTAGAGATAGGAAGGAAGGGAACAGTTCCTTTCAGCTCAGAGGTCTGTGTGTGTGTGAGAGGAGTTGAATTCATAGAGTAATTGTGTGTGTGAATGAAAGTGTGTGAGATATAGAGGTGAAAGAGAGAATAGAAGAGCCTGTGTTACTACTGGCTTTCCATGTCAAATCTCAGTTATGATTGTGGCTGTGCATATTGCAGTGTGAATTATGCGAGGTGAGGTGTAAGTAATCCCTGAGTTTTTCTTGAGAATTCTGGCACAGTGCTGTCTTCATACTGTCTGCTTGTTTCTTGCTTTTGTGTTTTTCTGAGATGTTTTTGTTTCATTGTGAAAGCCAAGTCAACACAGTTGTCTATGGAATGTTTGGTATAGTAAGAGAAAGCAGTTTATCACAACATGTTCTGGTGTAAAATGTGGATTTTGAGGTCTCGTAATTGCAGCTACAGTATTTGAAGAAAATGAGTGCACTATACATTTAAAAAAAGCTTTTAATGTTAATTTAACTTATTTATTCTAGTTATTATTATTATTATTATTATTATTATTATTATTATTATTATTATT
>CAIGQQ010000153.1:3841362-3854817 GCA_903798035.1 Danio albolineatus
ATTATTATTATTATTATTATTATTATTATTATTATTATTATTATTATTATTATTATTATTGTTATTATTATTATTATTTATTCATTCATTTTCTTTTTGGTTTAGTCTCTTTATTAATCTGGGGTCACCACAGTGGAATGAACCACCAACTATACAGCATATGATTTACATGTCTTTGCACTTGTGGGGGAAACCGAAGCACCCAGATGAAACCCACACAAACACAGGAAGGACATGCAAACTCCACACAGAAATGCCAGCTGACTCAGTTGAGGCTCGAACCAGCGGCCAGCACAATATTTTTTTAGTTGAGCTGACTAAAAAAATAAAATAAATGAACTTAATAATTTAAGGCAGCAATATTTCTTTACAGTGTTGGAGTAAAGCAATATAAATGTCTATCAACTGACTGCTTTAAGGTTGTATTCTGTGTGTGACTTAATAATGAGTATGGAAACACAACCATCTCAAGTGGTTTTCTATGAAATCCAAGAGATGAGGCATGTCAGATTAGTCGGACACTAATTGTTTCCCATGGGAACGTCTGTACAAATGTGTCATGCGTGGCCATTCATTAATAAAAATAATGCTTTCGGATGATGGTGGAGGAGTGATAGTACATTTAAGTACTATAAAGACTATATTGATTCATTCCTTTTCCCTCAGCGTAGTCCCTGATTATCAGGGGTCGCCACAACGGAATGAATCACCAACTGTTCCAGCATATGTTTTACGCAGTGGATGCCCTTCCAGTCACAACCCTGTACTGGAAAACCCCCATATGCATGCACTCACACACTATGGCCAATTTTGTTTACCCATTTCACCTGCATGTACATGTGTTTGGACTGTGGGGAAAACCGGAGCACCCGGAGGAAACCCACAAGAACAAAGAGAGTGCTGACCACTCAGCCACCGAGCTGCCTTGAAGGACAATAATATATTGTTATTATTTTATTTCAATTTTGTCATTTTTTGGTATCTGTGTCAAATAAAATTAAGATTTTTACAACTATATAAAACATTTTACATTGAAGCAAGGTGTTTGCTTAAATGTTTAAAATAACATTTGTTAAACTAAGATGTAAAAATATGGGTGTAACACGGGGAAGGGAAACTGACCACTGAGGTGCGGATCAAAATGCAGGTTTATTAGTGAGGTCAGGTAAGCAATGGTCAACACAGATGCAAACAGATGTATACAGGCAATCCAGAATCGAAGTCAATGGGCAGGCAGCAGACAGGGAAATACAAATAAACAGGGCAAGGATAAAAACATGGCAAGACAAGACTGAGGAAATGCGCTGTAATGTCACTTTACAGTAAACAAGACTCAGCAATGACTGTGTGTTTGTGTGGTGATTTTATAGTCCAGGTAATCAGTTCATGAGCAGCATCAGCTGTGGCAATGTAATCAAATGGTAACTTGGAGCAGGTGTTTGTGTGTGTTGCATGACTGGATCTGTAGTCCATTTACAAGCAGATTTGTAGTTTATGAGATGCGTGTGTGTGTGTGTGTGTGTGTGTGTGTGTGTGTGTGTTTTATCTGCACAGGCTGGATCGCTGATGATCGTGACAATGGTTGAAATATTGCTCCGCTGTCATTCAGTTTAGGGTTGTAAAAAATACCTATTTTGGTACCAATTGGTACAGAAGTAAAAAAAAAACATTTATTTATATTTAAATTAACATTAACAATTTTTAAATTAAATTAATCTAATTATAATTAATTGTTTATGACAGTAAATTAGTATTTTATATTTGCACTGTGATCTCAAATGTATTCATTCATTCATTTAGTCATTTATCAGATCTTATTAACAGTTTGCATCCTTTCTGTAATTCAACTTATTTGAAGTGTGTGCACATTACTGCGAAGCATAACTGTTACCATATGCTGTTTGCCAGTTTCAGAATGTAGTTAAATTACTACTTGACCTTGGATTTTCTCAAAAAGGCTGGTAATTGGCTGGTAATTTTATGCTGTTAGTGGGGAAAAAAATGCAGACATTATGGATTCGCAAGGCAATAAAGTCAAAGTCTAGCAAATGTATATTTTGAAATTACCTTCCCGTGATAAATAATATAATAGCCCTGTTTGGACAGTAATTATTTTTCATTGTGATGCCTCACCTCAGTGGTAAAATAAGCGACCTGATATAGATTTATTAGTAGTGGAGTTAGAATTGAGAACCAGCGAAACCCATAGAAATACATGCTAAGACTTTAGGTCAAAATTTACAAACCATTAACTAACACTACTAGCTTAATAAACAACTTATTCCCTGCCTAATAATAGTAAGGTAGAAGTTGGGTTTTGGGTAGGATTAGAGATGTATAATACATGTATGATCATTCTTTATAACTACTAATAAACAGTTAATAACATAATATTAGGCAAGTAATAATCCAGTAATTAATAGCATGACTTGTGACCTAAACTAAACTAAAAATACACTGCTCACATATATCGAGTGTAAACAGAATTAATGTTTTTGCTTGAATCAGTAATACAATTATGTTTGATTGGATATTCAAATGCAGGACTTGACATTCACTTTTTTGATCACCAGCCACTGTGGCTTGTAATTTTCCAATGTTAGCCACTTGACTTTCTTAATAGCCAAAATGTTGTATTTTATATGCACAAACTGACTTTGGCATGTTATAATTACTTGATTTTAGTTGTGTTATGTCCACATCTCCTCGTTAATTTTATTTTTTTTGTGTGTTGTGACCTTGCTCAATGTGCATGAGCAAATGGGTTGTGGTTTCATAGTGTCAAATTGCAATTAGTTTTATTTTACATGACTATTTTACATGGCTCAGCACTAAGGATCCCCCCCCCTTTTTTTTTTTGTAGTTACAGCAAAGTAATTATTTCCTTGCCACAAATTTTAAATAATGCATCAAAACAAGCAAAGTATAACTTTTTAATTAACAAAAAACATTGTTTATTAACTATTCTCATGTATCTAAAACTATACACAGCAGTCTATCCAGGCTAAAGGTCCCAGATCATCAGTTAACTATAGAGAAATGGAGAGTTAATCAGCTGATGTGATGCGCGCGAGTGCAAACGCTCCTTGTCCCGTGCCCCATTGTCCTTGTGCGAAGAAACTGGAAACGCAACTAGTGCGATCATTTCTCTTTGAAATAGACTGGAATAAAGCAATGCTCATACATGCACAGTCCTTCTACTTTACAATGACGACAGTGAACAAGGATCGCCTGTGTCTCACTGCGCCTGATCATCCTCTTATTCGGTATACACCTGCTTTCTTTTGCTCGCGCGAACACTTATCATCCTTGATATCATCATCCTTCATCAACAAACTTCTCGATTCTAAGATCACATGTGTGTGCAATATGACAAACGGTCTTAAACTCAAATTCTAATCTTTAGTGATGAGCCAGCACTGGCAGTTTAAAAAATATTTTCAACCAGTCAAAGTGATTAGTGAGAGTGTCTGTCTAACCTGCCACAGCTGAAATCTACCCGCATTTGGCAGGTTGGGAGGTGTTAATGTCAAGCCTTGTTTAAATGATAGAGTAAATTGTTATTATTAACAGTTAATTTATTAAATAGAAAATTGGGGTGCAACATGTTTAAAATTTACATGTTTAATTGTCTTGCATTTTAGCTCTTAATATAATAAGAGTTTTTTTTTTTTTATCTGGAAATTGCTAGACACATATTAACAGAAACTGCTATTTACATAAAATAAGGTAAATACTTGTTTTGCTAGTAAAAAAATGTTCAAGCTTTCATTTATATCAGCTAATAATAGATTTTAAAAAATGGAACCACTGTAATCTGGAATTCATTCAAATATGGATAACAAACAAGTTTATGCATCATAAATAAATTTTTTTAACAACAACAACAACAACAGCAGCACAGTAATAATAATAATAATAATAATAATAATAATAATAATAATAATAACCAGAAAGCATCACATCCCTTCAAGCATGCGCTATTTGTCCTTGCTGTAAACATTGTCAGTCAGAATAGCTGTTAGCCGCAGCAGTTTGTGCTAGAATTTGGCAGAAAATGAGGAGCACATAGTTGAACCTCATGCCTGCTCACTAAAATAACATCTAACAAGTGTCTTTCATATATATTCAGAATAAGCATGTATAACTAATATGAAACGTTCTCATATCTTTTGAGAGTTCATTCATTCATTCATTCATTTTCTTGTCGGCTTAGTCCCTTTATTAATCCGGGGTCGCCACAGCGGAATGAACCGCCAACTTATCCAGCATTTGTTTTACGCAGCGGATGCCCTTCCAGCTGCAACCATCTCTGGGAAACATCCATACACACTCATACACTTCGGACAATTTAGCCTACTCAATTCACCTATACGACATGTCTTTGGACTTGTGGGGGAAACTGGAGCACCCAACGCAACCACGGGGAGAACATACAAACTTCACACAGAAAAACTGACCCAGCCGGGGCTTGAACCAGCGACCTTCTTGCTGTGAGGCGAACGTGCTACTCACTACGCCACCGTGACACTCTGCTCAAGATTGTGGCTGTTTACAGCGGTTTGACTGATAAATATGAAATTGTAGCTAAATTGTTGCCAAATTGTTTACATCCTTGTTTACATCCTCACTACAACATATCAGTAACACTAAACTGTGCATGCAGTTGATCAATTTTAACAAATAAGAAAACTCACAGGTTCACAGTCTAACAGTCCACAGCTCCGTTGGTTGGAGTTTTAACCGAATCCAGCACTAAACTGGAAGAGATTCTGGAAGTTCTCCTTTGTCAAATGCTAGCTATATATTTTATAATTCTCTGGAACATAATTAAAATTGAATTGTAGGCACGTCTCTCTTTGTTTCGTGTCCTTTGAAAGCCCAAATACAGAAACAAAACACGCTCTGTGGTTATAGCAGCATTTAGATGGCATTTTAGCTTTCTCTGCTATAACATTACAGCACCTCTGGCCATGCCTCGTTGCTGCACACGGTGTATGCGCATGGTTAATGCGTGTAACCAGAAGTCCTTGTGATCTCACCAGCCCAGATGTATTTTTTTTGTTCAATGTCTCTCTTTGCATTGAACTTTGAGCATATTACCTTCAAAGATGTTGTTATGTTCACACAGCTACATACATCCCTTTAATGTTACTGTGATTGCAGTAGAATCATCCATCCAATTTTGGAAGTTACTCATGTTTTATAGACACACTTATTTAGGAGATTCAAACCCTTAATAAACTATTCTACAACTGTCTACATTTTAGATGTTAGTTTCTTTATGCTATGCAATATGGCTTAATTTCAGAGAACTCGTTCTCAGCTATGCTCACACTTACAGTATTTTATTAACTTAAAATGTTGCATTAACTTATTATTTTATTAGCCAACTTGTAGGTGATATGTTCCCAAAAAGGTTCGAAGATTAATGTTAACGTGTGACTTCTTTCAAGTTCTGACCATCCATCCTGGCTATTCTCTCCAGCAGCCCAAACACCACACACATACAAACATCTTTCTTATGCTGTTTATCAGCTCTGCTGCCATGGTTTGCAAAAAAAGCCATCCACCTTCTCAATTTTTGGCCTTTCAGATTGTGATCAGTTAAGTTTCTTTGGTTGCTTTAGCTCCTTCTGAGAAACACAATATTGGCCTCTCTGACATTCCCAATGGCCCCTGTGGGTCACAAGCCTTAAGCACTATAACTCTAAGTAGTGAGATCTGCCGCTGGGTCATCCACTCTCCCATCGATTGATTCTGCCTGCACCAGTAATCTGTTAGATGACCGTGTTTACTGGGATTAACCTGTTGCCAACTTCACTGTAAAATATACAGCAGGGAAAGGACTCTATCTTTCATACAAGGATGAATTTAGCAAAGCTTTATACACACACACACACAAAACAATGCTATTTTTAACTTTTGAATGATTTGTGGTGCTTGTTAATATTTGTCAATCCTACTAAAAATAATAATTTAATTACATTTAAATAATAATCACAGCTGGTTCGAGCCTCGGCTGGTATTTCAGTTGGCATTTCTGTATGGCGTTTGCATGTTCTCCCCTTGTTCATGTGGGTTTCCTCCGGGTGCTCCGTTTTTCCCCAACAAGTTCAAAGACATGCGCTATAGGAAAATTGGGTAAGCTAAAATTGTCCATAGTGTATATATGACTAAATTTTGTCTCTAAAATGAATGCTACAGGCGATATGACGGCGCTTATTTTCGCGCTCATCAACTGACGATTACCTCCGTATGGACAAGTCTCCCGCTTTTGCCAGTTTTTCTAGTGGCTCTCCACATACGTCAGTAGACTTGAGATGCAGAGAGGAGTTGACCGAAACAATGAGGTTCCATTGCGGCGGTGAATGGCTCCAGAAAGCAGACAAAAACAAAAGCTTAAAAAATAAAATACACAAGAAAGTAACGTGGTAAAATGTGGTAAAAATCAGGCTGCCATGAGGACTTTTCTTTTTCTGAATTGCTTTTGAAAACACTGTCGGTTGGTTTAGAAAAGTGGGTGAGCGGGTCAATCGGTGCTTTTGAAAACACCATTGGTTGGCTTTAGTCAGTCAGTCATTCATTCATTCAGTCAATCAGTCAGTTGACAGTGGTCTCTGGGCCAGTTTGCCTGTTCAGTAATCACACTTATTTATTTATTTTTTTCTGTTGTAACTTACTAATCTGTATGTTATAATTTGTAAGTTTGAAAAAGCTCATTCACAGTTATAATTATGACAAAATACATTATTTTGTACATTTTTATGTTCCAATAAGCTTTAGTTGTTTGAGAAGCAACAATTAATACTGTTGCATTGTAACTACTGAAAAGTCTTATTTTGAATAATATAGTTCTTCTTTTTAATTTCCTTAGGACTTCTTTTTGAAATAAGAAAATAGGAAAAAAATAAGAAAAGCAAACTTAAAGAAAGCAATTAACAAGCTAGTTTTAAGATAATTAGACTAAATGCACTGCTTGGAATAAGTGTTATAATACTTATTTTAAGACTAATGTCTAAAGTGTAACTACATTTTCTTATTTAAAAAAAAAACTTTAACAAGTATAATTGCCTTTCTGCACTGACAGATAATTTGATTCTGGTCTGTATAATTTTTAAATCATTCATTCATCATATTATGATGGTAAAATTTAGCAGATTTTTTTTTATGATTTTTTTTTTTTACTACAAAAACACAAAACCTTAAAACAACCCATGCTCATTCTGGTTACAATTCCTTCTAAACAATTCCTGAGAGCACCAAATTTGCCCCAGGAACTACGTTTTTTTGCAGTTTTAGTATCACAAATCCACCAGAGGGCACTGTGTGTGCTTTCTGAGATCTCAAAATTCTCTCGTGAGTGCCATTCGCACATGCTCTTCTCACATAAATCCATCAGAGGCCGCTATCGACTGACTGACCGACCAATGCCCCCACCCTTCTCTAAATCCAACCGATAGTGTTTTAAAAGCACAGATTGACCATCGCCCACCCACGTGCCTAACCCAAACAACAGTGTTTTCAAAAGCTATCCAGAAAAAGACAAGGCCTGTGCAGCCTGATTTTTACCATATTTTCAGAATTTACCACATTCATTTACTTGTCATTTACTTATGTTATTTTTTGGCTTTTGTTTTTTTCACTCCTGGTTTATCCAGTGGCCGTGAATCCACTCGTCTTAAATCTTCAACGTGCTCAGCGAGCCACTGGACAAACTGGTAACAGTGTAAAAGCCGTTAATATGGAGGTAAGAAGTCAGCTGGTAAGCTAAAAAAAGGAACGGTTTCCTCTGCATTTTAAAGAGGAAATGCAGCCATCTGTAGCTCTGGCTACATAATTTATGACCTCCAGAAATGTATATAGGACTAGGTTTTCCGAATTGGCCTATGTTGCAATAAGCAGCAAATCTGAACCAATAACACCATTACATTTTAATAGTTTATATTGTTTTGGAGCATGTTGGTGTTTTACACCGAGGAAAAAAATGAAGATCTCTAGAAGATCAATGTTACTCTTGTTACTTGAAGCACAAATAAAGCAGAAACAAGCATCACAATAATAAGAGCTGCTTATTGCATCATTCAGTAACATTAGCATGAACTGTGACTAAAATGCACTAGCGTCAGCGTTCACAAGAATTACTCCATTAGTCCTAGTAAAACATTGAATAAAAGGCACACAACGAAAGCAAAACGTTTGCAAAGCAAAACTGCAGTCTCCTTCAGAAATTAGCTTTAATTATGGTGGAGTCCTTACGGAATGTGTTACAATCATTCATGCCTTCTAATCATTGTTTAGACAGTCCAATTTTCCTGCATAGTGGCATCATTTTCTTCCTAGAAGCTTCTTATCTGGCCAGTAGCAGCGTGGAGGTGAGGATGAAGGGATTGGTGTGACATTTAGCTAAAGAGCAGCCATCACAGTAGGAGCTTTTGAATAAAGACATATAATAATAAGTATAGGTCATATAATCGTACACTAAGGATGTGTGTGTCCTCATAAATCAATTACGATGTGGGGAATGAAAGACATTCAGAGATTTTTGGTAGATAAACGGTTGATGATCTGCATCACCTTGCAAATAATAAAATATTTCCCAAATTATGTTTAACAGGGCAAGGAATTTTTCACAGTATTTCCTATAATATTTTTTCTTCAGGAGAAAGTCCTATTTGTTTAATTTCAGCTAGAATAAAAACATGTTTTATTTTTATTGTTTAAACTATTTTAAGGACAATAATATTAGCCCCCTTAAGCAGTATTTTTTTCAATTGTCCACAGAACAAACTATTGTTACATAATGACTTACCTAATTACCCTGACTTGCCTAATTAACCTAATTAATCGAGTTCATTCATTTATTTTCTTGTCGGCTTAGTCCCTTCATTTATCCGGGGTCACCACAGCGGAATGATCCGCCAACTTATCCAGCATTTGTTTTACGCAGCGGATGCCCTTCCAGCTGCAACCCATCTCTGGGAAACTTCCATACATTCTCATTCACATACATACACTACGGACAATTTAGCTTACCCAATTCAACTGTACCACATGTCTTTGGACTGTGGGGGAAACCAGAGCACCCGGAGGAAACCCACGCAACCACGGGGAGAACATGCAAACTCCACACAGACATGCCAAATGCCAACTGACCCAGCCGAGGCTCGAACCAGCAACCTTCCTGCTGTGAGGTGAACGTGCTACTCACTACCCCACCGTGGCGCCATTAATCAAGTTTGATTGAAAAATATCTAGTAAAGATATTATGGCAAAGATACAAGAAATCAGTTATTAGAAATAAGTTTATTTTATTTACAATATTTAGGGGTGTACCATGCCTTTAAATTGACAAAGAACTGGTGAGGAGTTTAATCATTAACAGTATTTACTGTTACAAATCTCAGTGTAATTAAAGTAATAATTTGTGTGTGTGTATATATATATATATATATATATATATATATATATATATATAGACATAGATATTGACGTAAGAATACTCTGTTTTTTGGTGAATCAATCATGAGTTGACGTAGGACCAACTGTAAGCAATCTTAAGCACATGATCCTCTCAAAATTAGTAAATTTTAGACCTCATGTTGTCTAAATCGTTTTGACCAAAGTGCATCCGAATTTTTCACCTGTCATAAAAAAAAAAAAAAAAAAAAACTGGGTTTGATTTATTCTTTTCTGCTTTTCGCATCCGTAAAAGCACTTTGAGAGGTGTTATGACAGTTTAGAGCCAGCAGAAAGATAAATACAGAATGCCGTCATTTGAGATACAGATAGCTTTATGACAAAGTATCATTGCTTGAATTGACTGTTAAAATGTTTTTTTTTTTTTTTTTTTTTTTTTTCAATGGATTAATTAATGCGCATCATGAAAGTTTTGGACTTCAGACAGTCCTGGGGATTCCATGTCTCAGCACAGATATCCTCCAAAATACATGCTTTCAGGATACATGAGGGCATTTTCAAAATACACGGGTTATGAATACTCACAGAAGATCAAAAAGTAAATGTTTTATTATGTAGAGCAACCGGACTGGGTTCATCTTAAATCCCGCTGTTAGATTTGTTTGATATGTCTAATATTACTGGATGGCATCCAAACTGAGGAGAAAATCATGGAGTTTATATCATACTGTACCACTTAGGTGGCAACAAATCTGAAGAACATTGAAGGACTTTTCACTTCATCATTGTCATATTTTTTGGAAGGTCTAACGTTAATGACCGGCTTATGAATGGATGGATGGATGGATGGATGGATGGATGGATGGATGGATGGATGGATGGATGGATGGATGGATGGATAGATAGATAGATAGATAGATAGATAGATAGATAGATAGATAGATAGATAGATAGATAGATAGATAGATAGATAGATAGGCAAAATGCATCTTTTAATTCAAGCAGCGTTTGCATTAGTTTTTTAATTTGTCATGTTTTTTATTATTATTATATTTTATTATTATTATTTACAAGAATTCTATAGATTTAAATATGAAACTTCTCTTGTACAGTATGTGTGGTTACCATTTGGCAAATATCTCTGGCTGGCATTCAACTAGAGGAAGAAATGAGTGAGTTCCTACCACAGCACTTCAGTCGGCAGCCAACCTGAAGATCATTCCGAAACTTCTCACTCTCTTTAAGCTGAAGTGTTGAAACAGAACTTTTTCAGTGCAGTGTTGTGTTGTCTTATTTATCTCAAACTTTAAGCTTGAATTTCCTCGCTTTGATTTTGTTGCAGGCTGTTCCAAATGTGTGGAGTAAAATGAACATCAACTGATATTCTCAATTCTGGTAATAAAGATCAAATGCAGCTAAGGTTTTCAGGTTTGCTTGAGAATTATGGGCATGAGTGTTTAATGAGAGTTGAAGCTGGACAGGTACAGGATAGTGACCCTACATTGACCAGAGTTGTGCTATTTTTAAACAGAAAGTGATGCACAATGTCTGAACTGATATCCTGTCTTGATATTACCCTTAGCTAGAAACTTACTTCAGCAGGTGTGTAAAGATACTGTTTTTCAGCAGTTTTTTTTTTTATCATTTCATATTGATAACAGGGGGCTGCAATGTCAAGCACTGAATGTATGCGCAGACTGTGATGCGACTTTGCCATTATAATGTGGAAACCATTTATATTCTCAGTGATTTCACTCAAGCAGCTGTATATGTGTGCTTTTCTGTCACTATACTGGCACTAGGACTCACACAGAAACACCTTCAGTTGGCCTCACTAGCACATCTTCCTGTCGCAACCTAGTGTTTTTCCCAAGAGGCTCCTTGTCCCAGCCGCTGACCAGGCTCAACCCTGTCATCCTCAGTGGGCTTCTAGGCAAGATCAATCCTGCTTATCCCGGATTCTGTGGGCAAGTTGGTGAGAGCTACAGAGCGATAGCTAGTCATATTCGTGTGACTTACAGGATCAGTTGTGTCACTTCACTTCCATTCATTCCATTTTTTTTTTTTTTTTCCCCGGGGCCTCATGGGATAGTAAAGTGTCCATGCGATGTGCACTACAAAACCTCACAAGAAATAAAGCAATTGTCATGGCACCGACAGAGATGTGAAGCGAGCCATGCACAAACACATTTTTTAAACTTGACAAAAAACAAATTACAAAGAATAAATAACAAAACAGGATTTAATTAATAAGCAAGTTAAATAAATAGATTTTTAAAAAATGAAACTAAGAACTGAAACCTTTGAGACAGCACACTTTATAACAGCTCTCCCACAATATTCTCTCTTGCTTTCACACAAAAAAGTTCATCTTTCATTTATATTCATTATTAAGAGCCTATTTAGGTTTTAAGGCAGGCTATAGCCAATGTTTAGTGCACGATTGACTGCTTCTTCAAATACACAGAATATACATATCTGTCTTTTTTGTGTTTGATCCAACGGAATAACATGTACATTACCTTTTTTTTCTTCAGAAAATAGCCTATTTATTTATTTAAAAAATATGGGTCACACTTTATTTTGATGGCACAACTTGACAACTCGTATATTTCAGATTCATGTGCATGTCGATGGGAAGTCAGGACTTTTCATACAGATCACATAGACCAGCAAATAATTGACAAAACAACTGACAAACATAGACAAACAACTGAATTAAACCCTTCCTTAACCCCCAGGAGTCAACAACCATGTAAACGCTGTTTGAGGCGTTCTTCTGATAACACGAAAATAACTTAAATTACACTTTCATTTTTGATCGTACAGATAAGAGCAAAACATCAATTGAATGTGTTAGGTGTCTACTTTGTTTGTGCACACTCACAATAATGACAAAAGTGTGTGCATTTGCAAAATAAACAGTGTACGCATTCTTTCTTTTGCCTCTCCGTTAATTGTTTCTCTCTATCATACTAAATTGTACAAATGAGATCGTACAAATTCATACGAACTAGCCACTAACTCAAAAAGAATTGCCGTGAGATTGCGTTGGTCAAATATGTTGAACCACATTTTTGAGGTTTCACAAAAATGTAGGCTGAATTATGCATTTTTAATGCACCTGTTTTGGAAAAAAATAACGACATGACCACTACCTTCTCTTTAATTAGCTCTGCATTTGAATCCATAAAATCGAGTAGGTCAAAAACAGTATGTGTGCTCAGTAGTACGTCAGTTTTAAAAAAGAAGTCAAAAAGAACCTACATATGTGTCCTTTAGAAATACATAACAAGGAACAGAATGCCATGACTAACTGTGGTTAGCCGCAATACTCAGGGAAATTCTCTGACTATCTATCTATCTATCTATCTGTCTGTCTGTCTGTCTGTCTGTCTGTCTGTCTGTCTGTCTGTCTGTCTGTCTGTCTGTCTGTCTATCTTATACTGACAGTTTTACACTTCCATCAGTGTTACAACTTTCTCTCTGGTCTGCTGCTGTATCACATTTTAAAACCCACTTGTTATTTTACATTTCACTAAAACTTTCAAGTTACTGAAAAAGAAAAGAAAAAAAAAACAGTACAGATGAATAGAAATTGGGAAATGTTTATGATATCACTTCACTGAAATGCTGCATGGGGGGAAATTACCTTTCTACTAATTCTCCAAGTGTCTCCTCAAATGACACCATGGTTTCTTATGAAATCCAAACCAACAGCATTGTCTGTTATTGCTCTCTACCCACTAGACTCTTCTATTGCTACGATCATGGTGCAGTTGGGAAATAAACTGCCAGACATCGGAAAACAGCACACGGAAGAGACTGGAAAATCGATCCCTTTTTTTTTTGTTGTTGTTTTTAGACATCCTATAGCACAGAGAGAAACATAGTGTGGGATGCTGATGGCATCTGTCATTGCGGACGCCGTTGTGACACAAGGGCCAACGTGGGGTCATACTCATGGGGGATTGTCATTTTAATAGACAAGCATTCCTTGTCTGTTGTGGATCATTTACTAGGGCAAAGAGCAGC
>CAIGQQ010000153.1:3855217-3873169 GCA_903798035.1 Danio albolineatus
ATATGTATGTATGTATGTATGTGTGTGTGTGTGTATATATATACAGTCACACTTTATTTTAATGGTGCCTAGGTTGAGTTTAAGCATCTACATGCCAACTAATTCTCATTAGATTATAAGTAGACTGTTAGGGTTGGGGTTAGGGTTAGTGTAAGTTGACATGTACTTGCAAAGTATCTTATAGTCAGTTAAATGTCTGTTGAATATCTGTATGAACAGATATTAAGCAGACAGTCTACTAATACTCAAATGGACCATCAAAATAAATTGTTACCTATATATCTGTGCCTTTCTACAATTTTATCTCGAATGTCTTTTGAAAGCAGGGATTTTCACAGTGTATGATTTTCTATAGGCACTGTATATATGTGTATACTGTATATATGGATTAACATAGAAAGTTTAACTTAAATGTTTTTATATTAAGTTAAACTTTTAAAATATTATTCATTTTTGTGAACATTTTGAGTGCCTGGAAATGGTAAATGTTTTTTTAGAACAATTCAATTTTGTGGTAGCGTTGAAACTAAACCAATGCCTTTTTCAGTTTATATGTGTGCACGGTAACCAAATTATTGTCTATGCAGGACAAGTATGTGTCTGGTGATTCTTTACACCATGACATGGCCAACTTCTGGTCTGGTGAAATTGCAGCAAACACACACACATACACACAAATAATTTTTTTTTTTTAAATATTGCAGAAAATCAGTCCCTTTCGAACCAAACAACTTTCTGTTTGTGCAGCATGCAGCAATATTTTTTGTGATCAACATGAAAATGAGTGAACCCGGCATCGGGAAATGTTTTGCGTTACATAAAATCTTTTGCAATATTTTGCAATAAAAAGTCTTGAAACATCAGGTAAAATAGATTCATGCTGAAATAACTTGTATTTGTCCACTGTTTCATGAAACTGATCTGTGCTCCTCACCGCACTTCTCCTCATGATCTCTGTGGTGTGGGTGATAAAGTAATTGTCCACATCAGAGAGACTCATTGTATGGTTGGAGCTAGACAGGGAATAGACAGAAGCATAATGCACTGCTCATTAGAGGTGTTTGACCTGGTTATGTGTATTCAGAGCAAAGTGAACTGATCAGACAGAAACCCTTAGTTAGCCACAGTGGACATTTTCCCCCCCGCCACCAAATAGATGCTCATGAATAAACTTACATTTTGCCTCATGTGGTAACCATAGCAACAGCTTGAACACCTTTAATAGGGTCACATTGGGCATCAGACCTTCAAATCGTAAGTATTGCTTTGTGTATGACTTTATTAAAGATTGATATATCAAATAAAGGTTTATCTATTTAAAATGTTAGTGAGTTATCAATCTGTCTATCTGAATAAACGAACAGGCAACGTTATACTGATTAATCTTAGTGTGGGAAAAGCATCATGCAGAATAACAGGATTTCAGATTTCAGTTACTTGGAATTTTCATCTTTAACATATTTTATCATTAATGTAATTCAATACCCTTAAACTGTATACTTACAGCAGTGTTTTATATTTATTTATTTAGAAAGTTAGATTAGTACAGTGCTGAGAAAACAGCTGTTCTCAAAGCATATGATTGTAGTAACATGCATATTTGCATACAATCTGAACAGTACAGGTAAAATTGAGTAAAATTGCTGTACAAGGAAAAATATACGTTGTGAAAACATATTTGGAAATTATAGAGTGTTTTCACATATTCAGATTGTTTGTTTTGCTATAAAACAGGATTTAAAAATGTAACAATATCACACTTGGTTTAGTTTCGCTTTCACAAGGCAATATTTTTTTTAAACTGACCACTTTGCAAGTAAACTTTTATGTCATTGGCCAGAGTGCACCTATTTATTCTACATTTTGTTTTGTTTTAAATAATGTCTTTGTTTGCTTGTGTAATGAGCCGGGGACAAGAGAGGTGAGGATCCACGTGCAGCTTTATTAAATTAAATAGTCAGGCAGGCAATAGTCAAAACAGGAGCAACTCTCACATGGTCACCCACTGAAGCCAAGCAGGGCTGCGCCCAGTCAGTACCTGGATGGGAGACCACATGGGAAAGCTAGGATGCTGCCAGAAAAAATGTTAGTGAGGTCAACAGGGGGCACTCAATCTGAGTTCTGTGTGGGTCCTAATGCCCCAGTATAGTGAAGGGAACTCTATACTGCTCAGTGAGCGCCATCTTTCGGATGAGACCTTAAACCGAGGTCCTGACTCTCTGTGGTCATTAAAAATCCCAGGATGTTCTTTGAAAAAGAGTAGGGCTTTAACCACGGCATCCTGGCCAGATCAGCCCATTGGCCTCTGTCCATCATGGCCTCCAAACCATCCCCATATCACAATCAGTTTGGTGTGCGACCAGCTGGATGCTGCACACTGGTGGTGGATGAGGAGACACATACAGATCACTAGACTCAGAAAGAATGTGCTTGAATAAGGTATCTTTATAGTCCTAGTAATCAGTACTCCTCGAGCTTCAGCTGAGTATGTGTAATCAGGGGGAAACAGGAACTGGTGTGTGAGTGCAAAGACTTATAGGAGTTGTATTTCAAATAGTGGCAGATGTGTATTTTTTTCAGTAATCTGCACAGACTAGATCGCTGGTGACTGTGACAGCTTGCTCGTTAGCTTGTTTGTTTGAGCAAGAATAAAGACTTCTGATGTATTTTAGGATAGTCTCTTTTATGTCCTTTCCAGCAAATTCAAATTTCAATTAGGTTTTTTTAGGCATTATTTCTGCTTTAGATAACCTTTAATTTGTTCTTAGAGGCGTTGAAAAAAAACGGTACCATTTACTAACTGAGTAAACTAATAAACAAATAAACGAATGAACAAACATTGATAAAGTCTGGTCTTCATTGGTCAGTTGGGTTGGATTGCTTTCTCACCACTAGCAAAAATGTATGACACATTGATATTGGTATCACTGTACAGAATGCCTGCTTTGGCATTATTCATAACACTATAATCAATATAAGTAAACAAGGGAGCATGAGTAAATGCCACATTCTTATGATTCATCTAGTAAAAACACCCTTTACATAAAACTCCACAGGATTTCATAGGCAGTATCTGTGAAATGTGAATATGAAACACTTTTTTTTATTTTCAATGTTAGCAGTCATGGTGAGGTGACAGCAATAGATCGGTTAAAGACAGCAATAGCAAAGATTTGCTAAAATATAATTGTAACATTTTATTTTCTTTTTCTTTCTTTGGTTTTTGTTTTTTTTGTTTGTTTGTTTGTTTGCTTGTTTGTTTTAATAACATGAACAGGACCGTAGGAGAACCTAGTGAAGAGGTTGTTCTTTTTCTCTAAAATTCGCTAAAAAAGACACTAATATTTTTTGCAGTTTTTCCCTGCATTTTGTATTCGATTAAAAAGTTTAAATATAGCATGTTGGTGACATTTTATCAAATAATTCATATAATATAAATACATAATAAAATAGTTTGTGCTGGATTAGCTTGTCTTCTGGAATTATGTGCATGCTTTTTACAGTACTAAAAATAATGACTGTTTTGTCAAGTTGCTTACTAAGATCATGCTTACATTTTGTCAGTCCAAACAGACACAACACACTGTTTTGAATTTTGATCGGGACTTTCTGTAGAGGTAGACATGGAGATATTTAATAATGCAATATGCTGTAATGATCAATATGCACAAAATTGCTAACAATTATTTTAACTTAAAAAAAAATTCAGATTGTATTAGTGGTTGAATTTTTAATATATGATTTATATTAAAACAGACATTATTATTTAAACATTTTCATATAATATGGCATGCAAAATTCTTACTTAGGCTTTTTTGTTTGTTAGGCTTTTTATGCTTATAATAAATGCATTTTTAATATAATTTTGCAGTTTACTTGTGTTTGGCTGTAAAAGCCTACATTAGGTGTTTCTCAACTGGCGCAGGTCAGATTTTCTTCAGTTAATAATTTATTTTAAATAAATAAATACATTTTGTCTAAAAACAAATTATTAGACCTGTCCAGTTTCGTCTAGAATGCGTCCCTGACTACCCTCTATAGTTGTCCGAAATATCGGATTTATATGTGATCAGAATAAACAAATGAAGTGACCAGGTATAAAAAGTCTCAAAAAACACAGACATGACAGAATTAGCGCCTTTTGCCGTTAAGTGACAGCTGACAGCTGAGGACTCCGCTTGGTAATAAAGCCTTCATTGGAAAGTCATCTTCCAAAAATTTAATAGCAAAAATAGGGAATGCGAGGTCACGGGACAAATCAATAACATCCCGACTAATGCGCCCAGTTAGTCTAGAACCTCATGGTACCAACAGATTCTCGTCTGTCAGGAAGTAAATAACGTTAGCCTTATCCTGTTTGGCAGTCTTTTTGAACATATGTTCTATATTTTGCGACAATGATGTTTCTGCTTTCTGTCTCTTTTCGACCTATAGCGTTACTCGGTGTGAATGAGGATGTTGCATTAAAGATTCTAACGTTATCGCTCAATGGGTTATGTCACGTGACTTACGTCACATTATTGTGGCTTTGAGGCTTCATGGATTCGAATTACTGCCCGTAATTATTTAAAACTTTATTATGAATTATGTATATTTTTTTAATTACATCAAATAATTAAAAGGACAAATTCTGGACCTTTTGGCTGTGGGGGGTGGGTCGATCAAACCACCTGAATCCCCCCATGCTACGGGCATGGATTTATTACAGCATTTAATTATGTTTGGTAATCTTAGTTAATGAAAATACAGTCATGCATTGTTAGTTCATGTTAACTCTCAGTGCATTAACTGATGTTAATTTGGATTTTAATAATACTTTAGTAAAATATTGCTAGTATTGTTTATGTTTAGTTCATGTTAGTGAAATACATTACCTATTAATAAGTGATGTAATGTGACCAAATAATAATAAAAAAGACGGTTAACTGTTTATTTGAGGTCGACAGTGAGATTTATTTTATTTTATTTTTTTAATAAAAATAAAAATAAAAATCACATTCCTCAAAAGGGTGCCTAAATTCCCCTTTTAAAGATATCAAGCTATTTTTGCTGAGCCTGCACTGCTAAGAGCTCTAACCTACAACAAAGCAAGGAACCACACCATTACGTCAACAAAGGGTGGTCTCTGAAGAGGATCATGGGAGCTTATGGCAACATTTAGACAGGTCTGAACCCGAATTACCTTTAAAATCACAGAAGAAAAGAGACCCGGTGAGTAACTGGTGAGCGCGACACATAGGGAAATAGAGACTCTGCATGTGAGACTGAGACAAGACAGAGTGTAGGTGACAGAGTTAGATTTCAGTTCCTGCTAGAGCAATAATGTGTGAAGCAGCTTCTGACATATTAAGCGCGAGCAGTGGGGTGAAGAGTATAACAGCATGTGGGAAATGTAATTTGCGCTGCTTTAATTCCTGTGTTGGACAGGTTGGTCTGTGTTACAAGATATGATAAAATAAACCCTCACATGAGCTTATGTTGTGGCAGTTGCACTTGCTCTACAAACAAGTGTGTTCATGGATACGCAAACAAAGAATAATATAATACAAAAATATCAGTTTGCAAGCAGAAAAAATTGCTGTTTTTAATGATTAAAAATCAATGGAAGTGAATGAGACTGGAAGTTTGGAGCCAAAAAGATTGTAATGGCTGCGCCCGCTCGTACGTGAAGAATAAGGTCAATAAACCAACTTAATAGAGTACAAGCAAGCCATGCATGTCATTACACAACTTCATGTCCCTGTAAACCACATAAACCTGCAGACACACACATAGTCACCATCAGCGTTTAGACACAAGAGCTGAATTACTGCTACATCTGGCTCAGACTGTGATGGTGATGATGATGGCAGTAAATTGTGAGGGAAAAGCTTGCTGTTAAAAATGCCATGAAATCAGACCTGGAGTTTTGCGGTGTATTTTCAGTCTCTGTTAGCTTTCCATCTACAAGTGCAGAGAGGAAATGTTTGTAACACCTTAATTGAAATGACAACAACAATGAACAATGTAATTGTTAATATATTTTTATTTATTTTGTTTTTGTTATTATAGGTTTGCTAACATTAATTAAAGAGGCTACAGTATGTTAGATTTTTCATGTGTTAATCATTTTGACAGTGTTTTAACAGCTTTATTATCTTTATTTTATGCAAGAACAGCTTTAACAGTAATTATTTCTTTCTTTCCACTCTTTAAGTTCTGAAAACATGGATTATTTGGTCACACTTTACAATAAGGTTCATTAGTTAATGTTAATTAATGCATTTATGCACGATACATGTACTACAGTATTTGTTCATGTTAGTTAATGTTGGTTAATGAAAATACAGTTGTTTATTGTTAGTTGAACACACGGTGCATTAACTAATGTTTGCAAGCATGGACTTGGGTGTTAATAACGCATTAGTAAATGTCCAATTATGATCAATAAATGCTGTACAAGTGTTGTTCATGATTAGTTAATGTTAGTAATTGAGTTAACTAATGAACCATATCGTAAAGTGTTACCAATTTTTTAAATAAGCATGTTGCCATGTTCTGCAAATAAATGCTTAAAATTTTTATTTTATAATTTTATATTTCAATGAAATGTTACCAGTTCATGTAAAAAATAAAACAAAATAAAAAGTAAAAAACAAAACAAAATTTAATGGACCAGGGGTGCGTTTCCCCAACAACGACATAACTCGCGGCTGAACTATCATAGTACGATGCATTGCTTGGGAAAAGAACGATGTAGTGAAGAGTGTTTCCCAAAACCTGTAGTTTCTCTGTCTGGAATAACTGGGAATAGAACACAACCAGGAACTATGTTTTCAACTAAGGCTCCAGAAATGTAGTTGCAAGAATAGAAGTTTGCAATGCAGTTTGTGAATGCTTGTTGGAACGACAGATATGAGATAGTTCATTGGTTTGGCATATGTTTGAAACAACATAACTTGCATACTTAGTTGGCTTACAATGGTTTTCGGAAGTGCACCCCAGTTTGACAAATATATTACAATGTGGACTTATATTTTAAATGCAAGGGTTTCTTTTTTTTCTTCTTTTTTTTCTATAAGAATCCTAACCACATACCTATTAAATGTGCTGTATGTAAGTTTGACACCCTGTGATTGAACTAGGTATTGCACCGGTTCAAAACACAAGCAAAAGCAGGTTGCTAGATTGATATATACATATATATATATACATATACATATATACATATACATATACATATATACATATACATATACATACATATATATATATATATCATATTAAAAGAAGTTTTGTCTTAACCAACAGCTGGAATTTATATTTTAGAAATGGCTTCTATTTCTTGAAGCTGAACAACAGAAAACTGACAATGATCACCTCGGGTACATCTCATGTGCTTTATTACATGTTAAATGCTAATAATGTGAATTTGAATGTCATTTTACTTGACATTCATTGTCATACTATACTGAAAGCAGCAGCAAATAGTTTACCTCAGATCTTGAAAAAAAAAAAAAATGTTTTAAATTGAACTTTAGAACTGTAACTCAATGCAAGCCAACACATATCTGTGATGTACATTTAATGATGTTAAATAGGTTTAATATGTATTAATTAGATTATAAACCTTACCATTCAGTCAGAGTGCAGTAAGTGCACTATTCTGCGCTTCTTAATGGCTGTATTTAAATTTATGTTGTGTTTCGTCTGGTGCGAACAGCCTATTTTTATTTAATTTATTTATTTATTTTTTGTAAATAAATAATAATGTTCACTTAGCATGTTTCTTAAATTTCTGCAAACATATTATGGTATTTTTTATGCTTTTGTTTTTTTACTGTAATATTTTTGTAATTTTATTTCATTGGAACAATATATTTCATGATAAAATGAAGCAAATAGGGAGGCTGTTAGTTGGCTGTTGCATTATACAAGTGACTATCCAACGTATATTAATGGATATTGCACGCTGAGCTATTCTGTACTCACATTCGCAGTTTCAAGCTGGTTATCCATAGTCCAAATTACAAGTAAAAGTTAACCTCAGAAAGTTGACCTGATTTTACTACAACTGCTTTACTTATCAATTCCCCCAGTCTCATGAGTAGCGTCTTCCTTGTTGTTATGCACAATGTATGCGAATTAGTGAATATATGCAAACTAGAATAAAAGAAATCTTCATGATTAAAAAATAATTTGTTAAAATAGCCATGATATCATCATACCGCCGATATACCTGTCAATGTTAGTGCATATTGTTGTCTAAACAAACTAGATGATTGGCAAAAACTGACCAATTACTTGATCGTTTTTTCTATCACTATAGAAAATGTTCTACTGTCTAGAAATCATAACTCCTTAGTTTAATATGCCCTGTCTCAACTCCCTGTTTCAATAGAAAATATGTGCTCGTCAACCTTTTAAAACCCTATAAGACGCATCATTGCAGGTCGGTGTTTAATTACTCCTGGCTCAATTCTTCATCACTGCTCACTGATCCCTTTAAACACTAGCACTCTAAAGACACTGGAGAGAAATATGAGTGTAAATATCCTTGAATGACCCTAAGACAGAAAGCATGTGTGCGCATACATTCCCTCACTATACTGTCATTTATCAGCAACTTTTCATGCAGCGTTTTACATGCTGCATTATGGTTTTGGCTTCCGGCCAGCAAATGTTTTAAATGTGTGTGTGTGTGTGTGTGTGTGTGTGTTCTCATCCCTGTGGTCATGTGACACTCTCAAGGGTATCTCCGGAGTTCCGACTTCTCAGTCTGATGCTGAAGTCAGCAAACCGCTGCACTGAGTTAATGGACATCAGTGTACTTTAGCCTGATTGGATAACCAGAGCGGCCCCAGGGATGTTTTATTTATTTATATTTTGTCAGTTGTTCTTGTCAGTTAACTGGTAACTCATTTGTGTGGCTTTTCTCTTACTGCATGTACAGTGAATCTCATTACAACATGAGAGATGCTACTATGAGAAGTTTAAAATGCTTCAAGCTTATACATTCTCAGGGGGAAATAAGTGCCAAAAATGTACCTTTAGGGGTAAATCAACTCATCTGTAGTACCCTTAAGTGTTTAAATGTGTACTGAATCTACCCCCAAAAAGTGCATGTTATATCTTAGAGTCCTTTTTTTTTCTATACCCTTAAGATGTTTGTGAAACTTTTAGTTAGGGCTTAAGTACATCCAGGAGGCTGTTATCGTATACAAGTCAACAGGCTTATCAGCAGCCTAACGCAAAGGGGATTGGTGTTATATAAACCTAAAGGGCTTTATTTTACGAAAACAGCCATCCTAGATGTACTTTATCCTGCTTATTAAACAGCTTCTTGCCACAAAACATAAAAGACACAAAACATTGTTGTGAGATGTAATAGTTTATTCAATCTTTATTTAAATGTAAGGCTGACAGAAGCATTCGCTAAACTGCACGTTATTCAATCTCAACATGGCTCCAAACAGTCAAAAATGCAAAGCTGACTGAAATTAAACTGGCTGAATGAAGCATACACTAAGCTGTGATTTATTCTTTCACAAGACAGCGCCAAACAGTCAAAAACAGCAAAACAGACAAGCATGTAAATATGAATGTGGATGTACTGTATGTATATGGATAGACGGTAAAGGTGATTTGGTATTTTCAAATAACAGAGCCTGTTATTTAGCAGTTGTTATTTTGGAAATACATCTCCTGAAATGAATCAAGTATTCTAGACAGCTGGGGAATAGGTATAGATGAAGTTTAGAGCAGTCAATGCAAGCTTTGTCAATGTCATGCTTTTTACAGTCAATGCATGCTTTGTCAAATTCCATCCGTCCGTCCGTCCGTCCATCCATCCATCCATCCACCTTATGTGCAAATTAATATATATATTCATTCTATAAACCTTTTTGATTATTTTAAAATTGCTTTTCAATATTTGTATGTTTTTTAATAATAATAATAATAATAATAATAATAATAATAATAATAATAATAATAATAATCATAATCATAATCATAATAATAAATAATAATTTTGCGTATAATGTTTTTAACATGCACACAACAATTGATGAATTTCACAACAAAAACATTTATTTGTTTGTTTGTTTGTTTGATTGTTTGATTGTTTGTTTATTTATTATAATATTGTTTTGCTTAGCATGTTTGTATGATTTAATTTCTTTCATTCAATAAAAAACAGAAGATCTATATTAATTTACATACCCTCATAAAATTTACAGCACATAATAAATAGTACAATTATAGGTATGTTTAATACAATGTGAGAAAGTTCTCCTAAATACCTAAAATAAAAAGAAAAACAAATAATAAAATATATATATATATATATATATTTAATAATAATAATAATAATAATAATAATAATAATAATAATTAATATATATTAATAATACAAAAAAAATGCAGTAAAACAACACTGCCAGGAACTATGGTGTGCTTCTTACGGTGTCTCATGTTCTTCACATTGACTTAAATCATTATATTCATACATTTATTGATCAATACATCCATTTATTCATTCATATAGATGTTTTTAATTGTCAGAGTTTGTGAAAGGAGGAACTTTTAGGTATTGAATCTAGATCCCTTTTGCCTTTCAACATTCATTAGCTTTTGTTGAATAAAGTGCATTAGGGTCATATTTCTTCTAATGTGTTGCTTTCAGTTGTTATATATTTTAATAAGCTGTCTTTTTATGAGGGTTTAGGTCAAATTTTATGAGGACAAAGCGTGTCTCCTCCTGTTACTGTTGCTGCCATCCTTTTATGGGAATAAAGGTGTGTTGCATTATCTTCCACCAGGGAGCTGTTTAATTGCTTACAGGCAATGACTTTTACCTTCCCTACCCACAAGAAAATGCATCAGGATATAGGAAATTATCAAACAGTGTCCTGAAGATCATTCTTGTCAGATCACTGAGGTGAATTTATCTTTAAAACCAACAAGCGTTTCATCTCCTTGTAGCTGCCCTTTGCGTTAACGGATGCTAATACATCACCATTTTTGCACGGAGGATATTTTTTCAAATGATTGCACCTAGTCATTAATGCATCTGTAACAAATGGGGAGGAAAGGATACGTTAACCTAGGAGGAACATTTTTAAAAAGCAAGGAACTGATGCAAGACAAGACAGGATGTGAAAGTTGTCATATACCGCTAGCTGATTTTTTCTTAAACAGGAAACCATTGAAGTTGCTTTTCTTTTGATGTTGCTTTGAATTGAGGCATAAATATGCTTTGTTCCAAAATCTAGTAAACTACCCTTCTACCACAGGCAACAATTTTGACACTCTGTGCTCTCTGATGAGATTCTGTACAGTTTGCAGTAGGGAGCAGAGCGGTGGTGTTTTTATGGTTTCTAGGACCCGCTGTAAATAAGCTTGGTCATGCTAAATTTGGAATTGTGGAATAGTGGAACAGTGAAAAGTGTTTATACTCTACCAAACAAGTGGTTAGTAATTGTATTTTAAAGCACACGCAACAAGCAACTGCACAGAGCAAGACATAACTGGGAAAGTATGAACTGTGGCTCCTTTGTGTTGCCAGTTATTGGTGGAAAAACAGCACAAATTAGGAAAAATCCAAATAATTTATATAAAAAAATATCCCAATAAATCTGATCACTTTAAAAACCCTATTAAACTTGATTGAAAGCCTAAAGAACAAGCTTAACGATGCTAATAAGTGGACATGGCTACACTCTCACACAAACCACCAACCATCAGATTTGATGTTGTAATATAATTGGTCAAAAATAGTTAATACCAAACAAACTGTTAACATGGTGTCAATAATCCTCGTGTTGTGTACGCCACACTCACATACTTGTATATGTGATTTACAAGGACATTTCAAAGGCATAATGTAGTTTATACTATTAAAAAAACAATTATTATGTGGTCTTCACAGGAACCAGTGGCAAAATTTGAATGAAGACCCCATTAATTATTATTTTTAAGTGTTTTGAATTACAAGGACACAATGAAGGTCCTTATAAAACACCATAACCATGCCATAACACAAATTTGTGTTCTTGTAAACAAATTAAACACGACAATTAAAAAAAATGGACTTTTCTAAATGTGCCTGCCATTCCTAAAGCATTAGTAGTTTTCTTGTGCTGACAATTAGTATTTGTAATTTTACGCAATAGCTGTACATTTATTTATTAAAATGTTATATATTTAAAAAATAAAAATAAATAAATGTTTTATTTCACTTCTTAAATACTGAGTGATAATGAATGATGTAGAACATTACATGAAACAATTTTGAAAGATAAGAATGTAGGATTTTAGAGTGCTGGGTATGTAATAGTCCATGTAAAGCGCTTTATATGAAAGTCACAAGACCAGTACCTCAAATATGAAACATCATGTGTGCTAAATCAAAAGGCCGGTCAAGTCAAAGTCAGAGAAGCACTTAAAGTTCTTACGCTTGTCAGAACAGCAAAAAATAGGTCTATAACTGGAAGTTTTGGATGCATGCGTGGACATATGCTGCCTTGATATACAGAATGCCCCTTTCATGATGTCTTTGGCAAGGGATGCTCAGATTAGCTTACTGAATCTGCTTTTAATAACGAATCATTCACGCTGACCTATCATCATGCTTTATTTATATATATATATATATATATATATATATATATATAAATCTCAGATGAAATTATATGTGCGGTCGGGTGGAAGGTGGATGATTAGTATGAAGCCACAGATTCGGATGACTAGTGTATGTAGCTTCCATGACAGCTTCTTGTGCTTATGGCTGCACTGCTGCACTTTTATATGAAGTTTAAATGTTTATATATGATATTATTATATAATCCCCCAATTTATATGATGCATATTATTTATAGTCTCGGGGCACCACGGTGGCGTAGTGAGTAGCACGTTCGCCTCACAGCAAGAAGGTCGCTGGTTCGAGCCTCGGCTGGGTCAGTTGGTGTTTCTGTGTGGAGTTTGCATGTTCTCCTCGTGGTTGCGTGGGTTTCCTTCGGGTGCTCCGGTTTCCCCCACAAGTCCAAAGACATGTGGTACAGGTGAATTGGGTAGGCTAAATTGTCCGTAGTGTATGAGTGTGAATGAGTGTGTATGGATGTTTCCCAGAGATGGGTTGCAGCTGGAAGGGCATCCACTACGTAAAACAAATGCCGGATAAGTTGGCGGTTCATTCTGTTGTGGCGACCACGGAATAATAAAGGGACTAAGCCGATAAAAAAAATGAATGAATGAATTTATAGTCTCTTATTTTCATCATCTGTTTATTATTGTTTATAAGGCTTTATGGGGCTGATTCTAACTAATCTAAGGGCCCACGCTGTTTTGGGGCCGCCAGAGTTACACCCCCACCCCCACAACCACCCCTTCACTTTGGTCCATGTCATATACCTTCTTTTCTATGTGGCATATCTCATGTTTTAATAGATGTAACTTAGTTAAATTAGCATATTGCCTTGGATTCGAAAGTTTTATTGATTTCCTTTTCCTTTTATTTGAGACACATTTATGTGTCAAACCATTTTCACAACTCGCATAGCTATCCAATCAGAGACAAACTTCACTCTCACCACAGTTCCCACACACCTGTCTGTTGTTTTCAGAAAATTCTGAACACCTTGATTAGCTGGTTCAGGTGTGTTTGATTAGGGATGTAGCTCTGCAGGAAGAGCCCTAGAGGAGCAGACTGGCTACCCAGTGTAGAGGTGTTGAGCTTATTAGTATGCTAACATCAAATTATGCTAGTTGAGTCTCTTGCACACTTGATGTGAGCACCGCAATTTACATAGTGTGCTTGAGGGACTTTTAAGGAAAACAGCTGCCTGTGAGAAGTCATGAGTCACTTATCAGATTCCATTTAGGTCATGATACTACTTTAGAAGGCAAACAATAGACACTGAGGCAACACAGACTGTTTCAAATAGCTTTTTTAAAGATGTTTCCACACTCAATGTTTGTTAAACATTTTTGAATGACACAATCCATGGGAACGAGAGGAATGTTGTCCCTAGACGTAAAATGTCTTATGTAATGCAATGTAATGTGTAGAGCACCTTTATTGTGTATGGTCATAGACCCAAAGCGCTTAACAATCATGAGGGGGGGGTCTCCCTACACCACCACTAGTGTGCAGCATCCACTTGGATGATGTGACGGCAGCCGCAGAACAACAGTGGCAATGCGCTCACCATACACCCACTATAGATGGAGATGACAGACAGTTATACAGCCAATTCAGTGGATGGGGATAATTGGGAGGCCATGATGGTTATGGGCCGAGAGGGAATTTGGCCAGGACACCGGGGTTACACCCCTACTTTTTTATGAGAAGTGCCATGTGATTTTTAATGACCACAGATAGTCAGGACCTCAGTTTAATCTCTTATCTGAAAGATTGCACCTTCTGACAGTATAGTGTCCCCCTTCACATTTACTGGGGCATTAGGACCAACAGCAACCTTGTTTTTCCCATGTGGTCTCCCATCCAGGTACTGACCAGGCTCAGCCCTGCTTAGCTTTAGTGAGTAACTGCTCTTAGGCTGCAGGGTGATATGGCTGTGGCTTTTCGGCTTTTGGTCTTTTGGTCACTCTTTTTTTTACATATAAAGCCTCAAATCTATGGAATTCTCTCCCAAGAGAAATAATTACATGTACGAATTATGCAATGTTTTCACACTTAACTAGGAGGTGTTTTTTGTCAAATCAAATTTGTACACACTGTTGATGATTTTGACTTGTTAGGGTTTTAGTTTATATGTGATTCTGCCTGTATGTTTTAACTGACCTTTTGAATAATTGATTATTATTGTTTTAATTTTGACCTGTCCAGGGGCTGCAGGTGGAAAATAGCAATCCTGCTTCAACCTGGCACAATGCATCTTTCCTTTTTGAGGTTAATGTAATTTTTGTGCATGTCCCCGTTAAATACATTCATTCATTTTCTTTTCGGCTTAGTCCCTTTATTAATCTGGGGTCGCCACAGTGGAATGAACTGCCAACTTGTCCAGCATTTGTTTTATGCAGCGGATGCCCTTCCAGCTGCAACCCATCTCTGGGAAACATCCACACACACTCATTCACACTCATACACTGCAGACAATTTAGCCTACCCAATTCACCTATACCACATGTCTTTGGACTTGTGGGGGAAACAGGAGCACCCGGAGGAAACCCACGCAACCACGGGGAGAACATGCAAACTCCACACAGAAATGCCAACTGACCCAGCCGAGGCTCGAACCAACAACCTTCTTGCTGTGAGGTGAAAGTACTACCCACTACACCACCATGGTGCCCTCCCTGTTAAATAAATAAATTCAAACTTACTTCAACTACTTGAACCCTTTCAATACAGTATGTCGAATTTAAAGGTCTTAAGAACTTGATCATTTGTTGCCCACTATGGTGCTGATTTATTATTTACTAAGCTTATTACTGATGCAATAAATTCTGACTGTGTAACAAGCAGCTTATAATAGCAACAAGTATTATGTAGGTATGCATGGGTAAGGTAGGGGTAAATTAAAACTGCTGTAATGTCACAATAATGATTTATTGCAGTGTTAATACTGTATTGTGCTCTGCGTTGCCTAAATTGCTGTATACAAAGTACTGCAGAATTGCTAGCTCAGTAAAAACTGAGGGGTTGAGGGTTTGTCCATATAATTCTTGATTCTTAGGGCTCCCAGAGTTACTATAAGGGGTCCCATCAACTTTCGTCCACAAACCTCCCACCACCTGCTCTTCACTTTTGTTCTTGACATCAATTTTTGAGTGAATGTCAATGGAGTTTACGCTCCCTCACTAACCAGTTGTATTCTCTGTGCTGTGAATCTGCACAGACTGGCATCTCCTGCAGATGAACAGTCCAAATGGCAGCATGTTTTTTTTCTTGATGTTTTTTGTAATTAAAAGATTTAATTAATATTTTGACCGTATCTTTTACAATGTCCATTTTCAGTGGCATGAAAATTATTTTCTGTCAGAAAATATCATTGATAAACATTACCAAAGCAACCTAAATTTGGAAATGCCAACTAGAGATGGTGAAAGGGTGAGCTACAAATATGCTTTTGTTGTGCATTAGGTTATAGAGGACAACTGTCCTGAGATGTTAAGAAAGGATGTCCAGAAAAGGAACCAAAAACATTGTCAAAACATGACATGTCACTTGTGGGCTGTCATATGTCTTCAACTGAAATTATAAGAACACTTTTGTGCACCAAAAATCCCACCAGACTTAGTTCGCCTTTTGTTAGGAGATCATTGAGCTGCGGATCCATTAACATATTTGAACTCCTGTGACTAAACTGTATGCGACCAGCTGACTGGATGTGATGTACTCCAGTGTTGTCCAAACTGGTCCATGTGAGCGGGATGAGAAATAGGAGTTTTTCATTATTGTTTGAATCAGAAAAAGTCAATATTAAAAAAAAAAATAATAAAATAAAAATCATTCTAATCATAAATGAGTAATAAAAATATTATTATTTTTAATTTTGTCTCCACATTCCCTCCAAAATTTTTAGCTGTCTATGATGAGTTTTTAGTATTCATTCATTCATTCTACTCATAGCTTCCCATGACGCACGATAAATTGAATATTCTGTGTGACTGCCCCAAGGGGATATATACCGACAGTTGTGTCTGAATGTCATGTGCAGTGGAAAGTCGGCTTCAGACTCTGCGGTGCAACATGAAAGTTTGGCATTGGTGGAACACATGCAAACAGAGATGGTTTTGCATTTTTTTAGGTACACAAGTTTTTTTGGAGCTTACAATTGATAAATATGATTATCAAAACAGTTAGCCATTTTACCTAATTTTTATATTAGGTAAAATGTATTTAAACACAACGTATCATCCTGTTGTCCTCCCATGGTCCGGTGCGCCCTGTGATCCACAATTCAGAATATGCATTAATAATAGTTCTGCAGTTCCGCCTTTGTTTGCTTGCGATTACCTTTCATGCTCATTGCACATGCAAAGACCTGTCCAATCACCTGTTGGTATGTAAATATTTTGTTGACATCATGTTTCCTCGCGTGTGGGTGTGTGTGTGTAGTTTTCTTCTCGACTGATTGTTCCTGCTGAATTAAGAGAGAAGGGCCGAACGCTCTCTTTTTGCTTAAATTTCATTTTCGTTTTCATATAAAGTGAAACGGAGCTCTCTGGAGTCATAATAAAATCATATAGAAATTGTAAATAAAAATGCGTTGTTGCCTTGGTGATGCAAGCATAATTTAAACAGAGTAATCTATTTCTTTAAAAGTGCTCAATTAGTAAGATGTGCTGGCATAATTATTCATTAATTCATTTTCTTGTCGGCTTAGTCCCTTTATTATCCAGGGTCACCAAAGCGGAATGAACCGCCAACTCATCCAGCATTTGTTTTTACGCAGCAGATGCCCTTCCAGTCGCAACCCATCACAGGGAAACATCCACACATTCTCATTCACACACACACACTATAGACAATTTAGCTTACCCAATTCTCCTGTACCGCATGTATTTGGACTTGTGGGGGAAACCCACGCGAACACGGGGAGAACAGGCAAACTCCACACAGAATTGCCAACTGACCCAGCCAAGGCTCGAACCAGCGACATTCTTGCTGTGAGGTGACACTAACTCCCTACTGCGCCACCATGTCGCGTTGGCATAATTAGTCGAGATGTTAAATAGAAAAAGGGAAGATTTAAGCTTTTTCTCTTTATTTTCTTAAGCAATTTATTTTAAGATACAATTTTCAAAATGCCCTACTTGTATTTAATTAATGCAAGAACTACAGTCATATGTGTGAAGCCTTTGCATTGTCAGGTGTTTGTTACCCAATAAATATGTTTATTGTTTTTTGAATTGTTCTGGAGGCATTTTTTTAAAGCATACCACACATCGTACAGTACAGAAACTGTGACCTTAAAACCATGGTATATATATATATATATATAT
>CAIGQQ010000153.1:3873569-3892851 GCA_903798035.1 Danio albolineatus
GATATATAGATATATGGATAGATAGATAGATAGATAGATAGATAGATAGATAGATAGATAGATAGATAGATAGATAGATAGATAGATAGATAGATAGATAGATAGATAGATATCCTTCAATCAAATCATTCACTTACAGTAATTCAGAAGGAAATGATGACCAATGCCAATAATATTATCTACAACGAAAATTTTAAAGACATAATGTGTATTGCATGTCCTGATTTACTCACCAAACTGCATACACGCATAAACTTGCTAAATATCATATATCTCCATCAGTGTTGGTCATTTTCCTTTAAAAGAGTAATTAGCTGTAGTTACTAGTTAGTAACCGAGTTACATAATTAATAAAGCAGGGCTTAATTTGTGCCAGAACAAGCAGGATCTGGATCCGTCACCTTTAAAATCTGATCCAGCACCTCTTTTTTACCAATCCCCCTGCCCACATGCTCTTCACTTTCTTCCCTGCCCACTCTTCACTTTCTTCTGCGACTCCCTAACCCTCATCACTGTTGGCCGTGACCCCCACCTCCCATCTTTTCATTCGTCACACTGCTATGACCCCTCTCGTCCCACGCCTCTTCACTTTCGTCCACGACACCTCTCCCTCCTCACGTATCATGCCGGATCCGTTACTCCGATCAGTTCCAGGACCTCGCAATTCACAAATTAGGCACTAAATAAAAGTAACCAATTATAGGCACACAGTCTTTTATTAATCATACTCCCACACTCTCCCATTGAAGCTAAGCTGGGCTGCGCCCGGTCAGTACCTGGATGGGAGGCAACATGGGAAAGCTAGGTTGCTGCAGGAAGTGGTGTTAGTTAGGCCAGAAGGGGGGCGCTCAACCTGGTGTCTATGTGGGTCCTAACGCCCCAGTATAGTGATGGGGACTCACTGCTCAGTGAGTGCCATCTTTCAGATAAGTCGTTAAACTGAGGTCCTGACTCTCTGTGGTCGTTAAAAAAATCCCAGGATGTCCTTCGAAAATTTGCCCACTGGTAACTGTCCATCATGGCCTCCTTACCATCCCTATATCATAATTGGTTTCATCACTCTGTCTCCTCTCCACCAATCAGCTGGTGTGTGGTTTTCGGCCTGGTGCAATTTGGCTACCATTGTGTCATCCAGGTGGATAATACACACTGGTGGTAGATGAGGAGATTCCGCTCATTGTGTAAAGTGCTTTGAGTGTTTAGAAAAGCGCTATATACATGTAAGGAATTATTAGTTACCAGGGAAAGCAACTATTGCGTTACTTAAAAAAAAAAAAAATCAGATTTGTCAATTGACTATAAAATAAACATAAAACATCATACACTAGTCTACACGTTTTTAATGATGTAAAGTAGTGCTTATATTTGCAGTTTGCAAAAGCTTCCTTTTAACTTGTTGGATTTGCCATCGTTCTGACTGCATGGTCGTTGGTGTGTGCGACTGATTGCATGTGCTTCTGTATGAACAACCAAACTAATCTGCCTCTGATGATGCTCGCATTAAAACCACGTCAGTGTTCTCAATTAAAGTAACATGCATTTTATTGTGTCAGTAAAGGCAACAGCATTGTAACGGGAGAAACAATTAATTTGAGTACTTGTTACTGAAAAAAGTATTGCCGTTAGTAATGCCATTTATTTAAAACACTGTTATTCTCATCACTGATCCTGATTGACTTCTTTATTAGGGGAAAAACAAATACTATAGTCAGTAAATACTGAATGTCAGGCAACTGGAAATTAAGATATTTAGACTTCCTAACTGGAAATAATGTCTCAAATGTCGCTTGAAGTTTGACATTTGATCCGTGAGGGAAATGGATTATTTGCTGTGACTTCACAGATGATGACTACACTGTAAAAACTATGTTAAAATAATATGTAATAGCGTAATAACATGTTTTGTGATTCACAACCATTTATTTACAGTTGTGAATTGCATTATGGGTTGTTGATCTCTGCTGTTTACTTTTGATGTTGAAAATGCAACTCTACAGTTTAACAAAGTGACTCTTATTAACATTTTAGTAGTTTATAATAATATTAAATAATTCAATAATAAATAAAGAATTAAATTCAATATTTTTTCTGAGATGATATTAGCTTCTTTAGTGCAGTCTATAATGCTTTGTTTTATTTTATTTATTTTTTTGAGCTTTTTTCAATGAACAGCTAGCATTTTCTGTTTATTTTTATTTATTTATTTATTTTAGCTATAATTGGCACAATTGCATGTGGCGATTATAGTCAGAAAAGGGGCATTTCATTTCACTTCTAAAAGTGGCAGATCTGTCTGTGTCTGGGGTGTAATATAACCCATGGGGCCCAATAATGGTTTGGTAGGTTTTGTAAATATCTCATTTTGTGTTCATCAAAAGAATGAAACTAATACAGTCTTTTGGTTTAATTCTGTCTCTCAGTTTAATTCAGTAATTCTTGTCATTACTTGAATGCAAATTAAACAAAATATAATAAAGCTAGTTTCTTAATTAAGTGCTTTCTGATTGTTTTTGTCTGCCCTAGATGTGATAATTTTGTAAGTATATTTAATTTTCAATTTTGACTTACCAAGCTGGGGTTGCAATGTCTCAGTGGTTAGCACTGTCGCCTCACAGCAAGAAGGTTGCTGGTCCGAGTCCAGTCTAGACCAGTTGGCATTTCTGTGTGAAGTTTGCATGTTCTCCCTGTGTTTGTACGGGTTTCCTCCAGGTGCTCTGTTTTTTTCCTAAAGCCCAAAGACATGTAGGTTTATTGGGTAAACAAGAGTTGGTATGGGTGATTTCCAGTAATGGGTTGTGGCTGTGAGGGCATCTATTGTGTAAAACATATGCTGGAATAGTTGGTGGTTCATTCCACTCTGGTGACACCTGATAAATAAGGGACTAAGCTGAAGAAAAATGAATAAATGAATGACTTACCAAGCTCAAAAACATTAATCTAAATGTTCTTTGCATTCTATATGCTGCCTATATACTACATGCTACCTTTTTCCACTATACCCACAAACACACATAAACTGAACAGTATATCCCGAAATTGTTGGTACAAGGTTTGATCTGTGTAGGTGCACAGAGAGGTCAACTGTGATGGAAGGTGAAGTGATCTTTTCACTCTAGAGCCAGTGCTTGGCTGTCAAGTCTTGCTTTGGAGAACGAAGCCTGATTGTATCTGGCACCAACAAATGAAAAAGTCATTCTTCAGGTTTTGTGTTCTACAAGCAGCTCCCATAAGTCAACTGCTAAGATTAAGCTCTGCATAATCAAGTGTGCTTTTTATTCTTTTTTTTCCACCTTCTCAAGATCTCCACAAATAAATTGGACTTGACTCTATTGAATGACCCCTGACTTGGTGGGACAGCTTTATGGACATTGCGTTAAACTCCTTTTTTCCCCTCAGCATCCATCGAGCTGGCATTTCTCCTGCGTTTGGACAGATGACTTTGAATGGGTTGTGACTCTGTCAGCAGGGTTCTGATCCCCAGATCCCTGAGTGGTGACCCCATATCAGAACAGAGTGGATGTGTGGCAGTATGAAATGAGCCGAGAGAAATGAGTTAAAATTCTGTATTCCTGCTCCTATCCTATCTGTTTTACCTGAAATAACTGTTCTGGCATACTACGTATATATTACACTGAAAAACTAGATTCATTGGATTTGCTAACTTTTTTAAGGTAAGTGGTTGCAAACAGTTTATATAAACATAGGCTGATTCCAAAAATGACCCCCCTATACACTTCTGGGGATCACAAATTATGTGGCCAGAGGTACTTTTGGCTGCATTTCGTCTTTAAAATGAAGGCTATGCTACCAGCTGATTACCTTCATATGGACAGCTTTCCTGCTGTTACCAGTTTGTCCAGTGGCTCGAGATGAGTTTAAGTCTGGTGAAGAATGGTTCAGATAAACAAGTAAATAACAGGATGAGAATGTGGTAAAATCTGAAAACGTGGAAAATATTGGGCGAGCGCTTTTCTTTTTCTGGATTGCTTTTGAAAACACTATTGGTTGGGTTTAGGGAAGGAAGAGGGTGGGTCAGTCGATCAGTCAGTCAATCATTCAGTTAGTCGGTCAGTCAACAGTGGCCTCTAGTGGATTTACACAAGAACAGCAAGCATCAATGGCACTCGCGAGAGAAATTTGAGATCTCAAAAAGCAAACACAGCAGCCTCTGGTGGATTCACGAAAACAAAAACTGCAAAAAATAAAAAATAAAAAACTTACCTCCAGGGACATATTTGGTGCTATCCAGAAATGTATATTGGGGTACTTTTTTAGAATGAGCCTGGGTTACTTTATATAGGCTGAATTTAAACAAACTAACTAGCTGAACATTGCTAAATTCAATTTGTTTGTCTAAATTCAGCCCATATAAATTGTTTGGAACCACTAACCTTAAAAAAAACAAAGTTAATGCAAGTAATCTTTTTTGTATGTGTGTGTGATTGTGTGTAGGTGTCTTGAACTACAATGAACAATGTGTTGTGGTTTTTTTTGGATTGCTTATTGGAACTACTATTGAGATGGCATAGGGTTGAGACCATTTTCATGTAACTGCACTTGCAGGGTCATAAACCTACACAATTCTGGAGTGTTTATTTTGGGCACAACTTTCATGTTCAATCAACTTAAAATGATTTTATCGATTTATGTTTGGACAACGGGGCCTTACAGTGGTGCAGTGGTTTGAGCCTCGGCTGGGTCAGTTGGCATTTCTGTGTGGAGTTTGCATGTTCTCCCCATGTTGGCGTGGGTTTCCCCCACAGTCCAAAGACATGTGGTAGGTGAATTGGGTTAAGCTAAATTTGACCTAGTGTATGTGTGTGAATGAGTGTGTGTGGATGTTTCCTAGTGATGGGTTGCAGCTGGAAGGGCATCTTACTTACAGTGTACACTTAATTATTATTATTATTTTTTCTGTTCAAACTAGTTAATTAAAATGACCTGAAACTACATAATTCCTGAGATTTCATTGCGACAACTTAATCTTTTTTTTATGTTCAATCTACATAAATTTATTAAAAGTGTTAAGTTAATCTAATAGATTTGTGTTAGGACAACATGAATAAATCATGTGCAACACTGCATTCTTTTACAGTGTACTCCCAAAAAATGATGTTTACTGTTTGTTCAAACTTTTTACTTAAAATGAGCTGAAACAACACAATTTTTGAGTTTTGAGGTTTTTTTTTTTGGGGGGGGGGCGACTTAAAACTTAATTGTTTTATGTTCAGTTTATTTATGTATTTATTTATTTATTTAAACTACTACATTAATTTAATTCCTTTATGTTGTCCCAACACAAATCGATTGTGTGGAACCCAGCATTTTTTTACAGCGTACTGTAATCAAAATTTCATTTGAATTAGTGTATTTGAATATCACAGCACAAACGACGATTTAAAGATGAAGTCTGCATGTTCTGGTGTCAGTGTGAGTGAATGGTAGAGTTTCATTTATTACTTACATATTCATATTTCAGTGTCTGACTTTTCAATATGAGGACATGAAAGCAATGCTAAACTGACAGTCGTTTCATAAGTAATTTACCATTTTATGCAAAAAAAAAAAAATGTACAGATATACAGAAAATTCACAGCATCTTTATGAAAACTCATCAAAATAAATTAAAAAAACATGTTTGTTTAGAAGTGCAGGAATAGCATTATATAAAAATTCATTATTTATGCTTACAGGACTTTTAGTCCAGAATTGCATTTTCTATTCATTTTTAAAAAAAAAACTGGAATGACAAATTTCTAAATTATTAATATACTATAATGAAAAATGTTATGGGGAACATTTGATTATGTTAATAATTGTATTATCTAATCTACTATTGATGTCACCTAATTATGTTGTACAAATTAATGAGATAAGAATAACTGACATGCCTCAATGCCTTCCAGAGTTTCAAACCAGAGGGAGTGACATCACTTTTGCCATTTGCCTTTTTATAACCAATGTTGACCAGAGCATAAGGACATAATCTATGATTAAAATTACACATAATACAGCAAGTAATACAGAAACAAAATAAAATAAAAAAAATAAAGCTAAAAGTATCATTCAGATGACAGAGACATTTAAAAATACACATATTCAGTCTCTGGCCACTTTATTAGGTACAGGGTTTACTAGTACAGGGTTGAACCCCTTTTTGCCTTCAGAACTGCCTTAATTCTGTAATCCAATTGTGGTGAGCCTGTGCGAAATGTAGCTTCAGTTTCCTGTTCTTAGCTGACAGGAGTGGCACTCGGTGTGGTCTTCTGCTGTAGATTATCCGCCTCAAGGTTTGACATGTTGGGCATTCAGAAATGCTCTCTGCATACCTCTGTTGTCACGTGTGGTTATTTAAGTTACTGTTGCCTTTCTATTAGCTCGAACCAGTCTGACCATTCTCCTCTGACCTCTGGCATCAACAAGGCATTTGCCCCCACAGAACTGTGCTCACTGGATATTTTCTCTTTTCCGGACCATTCTTTGGTCGTCCAAACCTTCATCCAAACCTTAGAGATGGTTGTGCATAAAGATCCCAGTAGATCAGCAGTTTCTGAAATACTCAGACCAGTCCGTCTGGCACCAACAACCATGCCATGTTTAAAGTCACGCAAATCACTTTTCTTCCCCATTCTGATAGTCAGATTAAACTGCAACAGATCGTCTTGACCATGTTTCCCTAATGCATTGAGTTGCTGCCCTGTGGTTGACTGATTACAAATCTGCGTTAACGAGCAATTAGTGTACCTAATAAAGTAACCGGTGAGTGTAGATACTGGCTGCGTTCGAAACCACATACTTCCATACTATACAATACACTAAAAACAGTTTGCGAGCTGAGTAGTATGTCCAAATTCATAGAATTCGAAAATCAGTATGCGAGAAGTAGCCGGATGACTTACTACTTCCGGCGAGATTCTGAAGTGCGCATCCCATGCACGCTGCGCTATCCCATGATGCCCCTTGAGAGAATTCATGAATGAGAGTGAAGTGACGCAACTGACGCAGGTAGGTCACGTGACCATGACAAAATGGCGGATGTAGTACGTCCGAATTCCATTCGTACTTTTCACATTCATACTGTTTAGAACGTACTTTTCTAATGGCCGAGTAGTACGTTTAAATTCCAATGCAGTACCTAATGAGTAGTAGGCGGTTTTGGATGCAGCCATACAATATATTCAAGAATGCCCTTAAATATAAAAAAAAATACCTTTAGAGAAGACTTGATATAATGTGTGGCCATGAAAATAAAACTGTAATATTGAGTATAAGCAATGGAAACAATTTAAAATGTTGCTTCTGTTTTTTTTTTTTTTTTTTTATTAATTAATTTATTTTTTTAATTTATTGTCATTTTAAATCTTATGTTGTTTACAGAGGCAATGGCTTATGAAATTGACTAGGATTATATCCTTGTGTGAATGATACTAACAAAAATTGTTTTTAGGATTACTTGGAAAAAGTTTGTTAAAATGTGTTGATAAATGTAGCCTCTATGCCAACTGCAAATGAAGCATAAGACATAAGATTAAGAATTACGAATCTGCTTACTAATTAATGCCTTGATAATTGGAAATCACCAACAATTCATCTTGAAAATAAAACATGATCAAATAATGATCATCAGTGTGGTGAAATAGTTGAGATCAGCATGTTCGAGCATCAAGATCAGACAGGCGTGAAACTTCCCATCAATCACAGCTCTGAACTCTCTACACCTGTCAACAGCTCTAACTGCTCATTAGTATCAATTAAGACAAAAGTGTATTATTAAAGGGAGGGTACATTAAAGCTGTTTGGGAGGATTTCTGGGTGGTCGCTCAGTCACTCTCAAATGACTCCCCATAATTCTCTGTCAGCTTCCTCTGCCCAATCTTCATCAGTTAACTCGTCTACTTTCTCATGAATATATACTAAGTTTGTATTATTTTTCTAAATGTGTGTTTCTAAAAGTGTTAAATGCTAATATTGTGTTTTTGAATGCCGTTTTACGTGAAATTTATTCCATACTACTGAAAGCAGCAGCAGATAGTATACCTCAGATCTTGAAAATAAAATAAACCGTTTGAAATGAAACTTTAGATCTGTGACAGTTAGTGATTTAGCATGTACAAGAGGTTTAATTTGTGTTAATTAGATTATAAACCTTAACATTTCGTTGGAGTGCAGTAAGTGCACTATTATGTGCTTCTGAATGGCTGTATTTAAATTTCTGTCATGTTTTAAACAGCCAAATTGCTGCAAATCCTGTCACGTAGTATGTTGTTAGGACATGGGGTTACAATGTAGCCTGCTCACCTAATATTTATGTTCATAATATTTATTTTATTTGCTAATTAATAACCACCTCATGTGGAACTCTGAATCTGTGTCTCATTTCGGAGTCTGCTACTTTCCACTGGAAGTCGCATTTCAGTCTCGCATGCACAACTAGTGAGCCTTCCTGACTGAATGGATTACGTGGTTTTCCACCAACCCTGGTGAGTATAATGAAACCTGGTGAGCTGAAATAAAATTGGCTAAACTGGCATTGGGCGGGTTAAATGAACAAAACAAAGACAGACGTTCTAACACGTAACACACATTATCAAAGCCGAATATCTGACTTTAGCATTGTTTTCCAGACAAACAAGTATGTTCACTTAGCATGTTTCTTAAATATCTGCAAACATATTATGGTATTTTTATGCTTTAGAATAGTCAAAAACGTACATACAGCACCTTTAAGTAACAGTCCACAGCCTTTATCACTGGCTTATTACCTGCCTGCAGTATTAATAAGATATTATCTGTTTATTACCACTTATAGAGTATGATCTCATTTTACATCTCTAATTCTACCCAATACCTAAACCCAATTACTATTTTACTAACTATTCATTAAAAGCTAATTAGTACTTTGTATTGTGAATTGTACAATTGTAAAATAAATATTTGACCATAATATTAATTATATATATATATATATAATTATATTATGCAAATCACCAAAAAACACATTCTCAGATAGGAATATTCTTAAATGTTCTGTTGTAGAAAAACAAACAACACAACAAAATAAACACAAAATCACTTGCATGGCCTCTGAGTGAGTAAATGAACATGCTCTTTAAATGCATGTTGTTTTAAAAAGAAAAAAGAAACAACATTTATAATAAAAATGGGTACACAGTAGAAAAATAAAAATTGTATTATGCTGGTTTTACTGGACCCTTTAATTATCAATGTGAGTCTCTTGCATGTTTCTGCCTGCTATGTGTGGGCATATTAAAACCAATAAATCCTAATGTCCCAACACACACTGGAAATCATTAAAACATACCAGTTTTAATGGAGCAAACATACACACACACACACACACACACACACACAGAAAGAGATAGAGAGAGCTGCACAGTGAGCATTTTGGGGGGGTTGTGACCTTGCTCAAGGGACCCTGTGGATGCAAATAAGTCCTGCTTGTGCACTTCTGCACCTATAATACATTCTGAACTGATGCACTGAAATAATAAAAAATAATAATAAAATAAAATAAAATAAAATAATTCAATTAATTAAATAAAAAATCTATCAAACAAACAAACTACAAAAAAATTAATAATAAATAAAAAAATATATATAAAAAATAAATAAATTTGGTAAAAATCTAAAAATTCTTAAATCAATTCCTTTTTTTTTTAGAAGTTTTCTTAAAACAAGCAAAATAGTCTGCCAATAGGGTAAGCAAAATAATCTTGTTTTAATTTTGACAAAAAGGTGGCATCATGTGGAGTAGATGCAAAGATATCAGAACTCTCTTTTTTGTCTCTGTGTAGCAAGCATGTCATAACTACATGCATGTCACATCACACACTACAACTTCCAACATGCCTTGCACTAATCTCCCTGGCCCCAGCTGAAGCGCATGAGGACACACACATACACAGACACAGCTGTGGTCAATATGCTAATTATTAGGAGGACTATGTATTCTAGTTTGTGTTTTACTGTGGTTGTGGATTGTTGATGTGTTACTTCTACGATGCTGCAGTGTTTCATATTTTTGCTTTGTTGGTGAAATCATTATTTTGTTAACTCCCTGCTATATGCTGCATCTGAATCCGCACTTTGTTTCTATCTTCACCCTACACGCCAAGCTGTAACACTCTGTCTCTCTTTCTCTCTCTGTCTGTCTTTCTGTCTCACTTTCTCTCTGACTCTACCCCATTGCTTTGGGAGCTAATCAAATTTAAATCTCCTTTCCAAAAGCCAAGTGGATCTTATATCGAGGCTGGTGGTCTTAAGCTAACCGCATTATTAATAAAAAAATTAATAAAAAAATTAATAAAAAAATTTGGCAGTTGATAATAGGTGTGTTGCTCAAGGGGAACATAGCAGGTGTTTATCTGACAAATTCATCTGAGTCTGAGCGTCTTTCATGACACGAGACACTGGATGAGCGGCTGACTGCTTTCACCTTGTCCTCTGGAGTCTAGTTTCACTGGGGCTTTGCTTACTTTTTCTATGAAATGATAAGATGGTGCAGTGGCAGATGGCGCTTTAATTTAATGGGAAATAATAAACTTTATGATGTACTGTTGAAAAAAATGTTTTCATATGTATTTTATCTGTGTGTATCTCTTATGTTTCTTCTAAAAGCAACAATGTATATGATGTCAAATTACACATTTAAATGTTTTAAAGGTGTTGAAATAATAATGTTTTTCTTCTTCTTATTATTATTATTTTTTTTTTTTAAGCTTCATGTGGCTGGCAGCACGGTGGCTCAGTGGTTAGCACTGTCACGTCACAGCAAGATGGTCATGGATGGGCTAGTTGGCATTTCTGTGTGGAGCATGTTCTTCCCGCGTTGGCATGGGTTTGCTTTAGGTGCTCCGGTTTCCGTCGGAGTCCAAAGAGTCATGTGGTATAGGTGAATTGAATAAACTATTGGCCGTAGTGTATGTATGTGAATGTGAGAGTGCATGGATGTTTCCCACTACTGGGTTGCAGCTGGAAGGGCATTCGTTGTGTAAAACGGATAAGTGGTTTATTCCGCTGTGGCGATGGCGATGAATAAAGGGACTAAGCCAAAGGAAAATGAATGAATGAATGAATGCTTCATGTGTGTTTGATGTTTTGACTAAGGGCGTGCTCACACTAGGTACAGTTGCCTTGAACATTGACGAAGTGCAATTGCCCCCCGTCCCCTCTTCTCCGACGGCCTGCACTTACACTGCCATTTGCATACTGTACCTGTTTAGTTTAACAGGAAGAGAAATGCACTTGCTCTGTACAGTAGCAATTGCTTTAGTTATGTTGTTGTAGTCATTTGGGGTGCAGTGGCACACAGTCAAATATTTTGCTGAACAGATCCACAATTTTTGACGCTCGGAAATTATCATAAAAGTCATCATGCTGCACTTATTAGGAGGTTCGCTGAAGATGCAGCTGACGTGCAGTGAGGGGTTTGCGTCTTTGATAAACTATGACAGCTCGCATTCATTGAAAAAATAAGAATTATTAATAAATTCATATGAAATAGTCGCTTTAATGTGACGTTGCATCTTCTGTTTCGGTCTCAGGTGTGCTTTGCACTCACACTACAAGTGAACCATGCGAAAGCACTCACACTTGTCAAACAAAGCAGGAAACTTGCCTAGGCACTGTTCACATAGCATAGTGTGAGTACACCCTAACACACTAAACACCCATTACGGGTCTTTCAGTCTCTGGTAATGAGCTGGTGATCTGAATCAGGTGTGTTTGGTTAAGGAGACATGGGACATGTGGAGAGCTGGTGGTCCACCAGGAATGTGGTTGAAAAACACTATGTTAAACAATATTATAGTGCATGGGTGTTTCCTAGTACTGGGTTGCAGCTAGAAGGGAATCCGTAGTTGAAAACATATGCTGGATAAGTTGCTGGTTCATTCCACTGTGGCAGTGGATATGAAGGAAGGGACTAAGCCAAAGGAAAATGAATGAATCTCAAACACACTAAAATCATCATTATTATTATAAGTAGTAGTAGTATTATCATTATTACTATTATTATTATTATTATCATTATTATTATTATTATTATTATTATTATTATTATTATTATTATTATTATGTTTTGTATGATTTACTTAGCTGCAGTTTGTTAAATGTGTTTCTCAACCACATTCCTGGAGGACCACCAGCCCTGCCTGTTTTGGATGTCTCCTTTGTTACACCAATTACAGGTCTTTCAATCTCAGGTAATGAGCTGATGGTCTGAATCAGGTGTGTTTTGTTAAAGGGCCACGAAACCCCCCTGGCCCAGCTGGGTGTTTTCACACCTACAGTCTGGAAAAGCTCAGGAAAGTGGGTGTGTTCAGCTGGGAGTTTAGGTGGGAGTGTCAGGGGAGGGAATGAGGGAAGGTTTTGCATAAAGATGGGAGTTTCCATTTGTGCACGCGCTCATTTTCAAAAAAACGACGCACACACACACACAGACGCAGGGGGAGAAAGAAGTGACTGTGTGAAGTGACATCAGTAATCTAATTATTAGCCAAATTATTAATTTGTTGACTTTAGCGGCAGTTTGGTGCTTATACTGTAATCCAGGAACATTTCCTGCATGTCCCCCGTGACAAACTAGATGTGAGAAACTATTAAGAGTGTTGTTTTGATGTAGTGTTTGATACCGCGCGGCGTAAGGAACAAATAAAATCCCTCTGCAGACTATCCTGTCACAAAATGCGGTGAAAATTCTACACAAAAGTACTTGTTTGACTGCAGTGTTTACACTCGGAGAGCATAATGTACAGCGGATCTTTCAGTCTTTAATATTGTACGGATATTAACGTACTGTAAACTCAGTAACAGTTCATCATTTTGACAAAGGTCTGTCTTTAAACACTGACAGAGTTACAAACTCTACGAACTACTAACTAACTACGAACTGAATAAACAAACAAAAAGCACTGATGTCTTACCAAATCTGTAGACAATCCACATAAACTGGAGCGGCGTCTGTTTTATAAGGAGACGAGTGACAAAACCATTTCCAGATGCGGAAAGCTCTCGGGTGAAAAAATAAAGTTTCTTACAGATGCATTTCTGCTGCGCGCGCGTGTCCAGCTGCCAAGACTAAACCTTCACTACTATAGCTGCAGCACATAAATACAACACTGGCGACCTGCGTCTCCTTCCACTTGTTTTGGAAGCACAACGTGGTGTCTCTGCCGTCTGGACACTGCAACACGTACACACACAGGCTGTTTCTCAATATGCGTTCTTCAGCGGTCTTGCGTCCTCGTGTTCTCGTGTAACGTCATCATCAACTGCCAAAGTTCAGTTCCAATACTCAAGACCGCAAGAACGGAGGACGCGTGAAAGTTCCCGGATGTGTTCTTGATATCGAGGATGCGACGATGCAGACTTGAGCACCGAACTCGCTCTAGAAGCCCCAGAAGTCATTGCGACTGGAGGTGGGAAGCACAGCATTTCGTATAGATTTATCATTAAAGTTCAGAGATATACTTATTTACCTCAGGAGTTTCTCTAAATGAGATGGTGACAGTAAACATTACCATGAACATCTTAATAAAGGCATAAACACATCAAGGGTGTTTGTTTGTTGAAATTCGTATTAAAATCTTTTATTTGTGATGTGCAGCATACAATTTTGAAGTCTTTATGCAGAGTATATATTGTGAAACAATAAATAAAAACAATAAATTGCTGTATAAATGCTGTAATGTTTAAATAATTTTCGGTTAAAGACGCGCAAGGGTCATGTGACCATCAGGAAGAACGCAGCATCTCATTTCTCACAGGACGTGTTCTCTGTCCTCGCGGTCTCCCGAGTTCGTTCTTCCGATGTGACCTGGCAAGACCGGTCTCCACAAGAACACAAGTCAGTTCTCTGCATTGAAAAACAGCCACAGTCTTCGAAGCTCTCGTGCATATTAATGAGTTGCACCGCAAACCCAGCAGAGCGCGCTGATTGGCTTGAACAAAGGCTATGTCATGAATTAATGCTGCACGCTCACTGACGTGACCCCCAGTCACCACGCGGGAGAATACGCATGGATCTCATAGGCGTGACGCAGCCTCAAAAATTTGTTTCAAACATGAAGAACGAATTTGCTCGAATTAACGCAAAAACAACCAATTTTCACTTTTTAGTCAATTATATGTGTCCTAATAGTGTTTATAGCAGCGTGGGACTCATATATGACTGTCAACAGCTCAAAAAATGTGTTTTGGTGTTTCGTGGCCCTTTAAGGAGACATGGAAAATGTGGAGCGTTGATGGTCTGCCAGGAATGTGGTTGAGAGACACAGTGTTAAACAATATTATAATTTAAGTTTGTACATTTAATATCAAAGTAAAACACATTAGTGTCATTTCAAACATCATGAATGGTTTGGAATTTGTAATAGAAATGCACATTTTAATTTAAGGGAATGGAAATACTTTGAAGGCATAAGGCTTTCCTTTAATTCATCCTGTATGTCTCAATAATTAAGTCAAGTAATCAATAATTAAATCAAGTGCTGCCAATCCCAGTAAACTACTGTTGAAATGATTGCGATGGCCCATTTAAGAGCTTCCACAGTTGTCATATTAAGATGTCAGGCTTCCATATAGCGCAAAACACATTGATTGATAACATATGTCCAATCGTGTAATTTTTCCAAAGCAACTACTGCTCATAAAATTTCCGTAGATTCTCATTGACACAACATCTGTGAGCAGGAACCAAAATGACATGTTTAAAGCCTCTCATCTGATGAATATTTATTTATTTTTATCATTCTTTCCATGTTTCATTGGGGTTTTATTGGTCTTCCGAATCTTTTGTCTGATGAATATAACCAGATAAAATAGCGTGCTACTGTTTTTTATACTTTATTAATGTAACATGTTGTAAAATATTTGTAAAATGTTGATCTCTAGCATCATTTTATACATTTTAGAGAAATATTTCTACAGTTTAGCATTTTAATTGAAGCCATGTTTGCTGTGTAGTGTTGGAAACAAAATACGACAACCCTGTCCAGGAGACTCGAACAAGCAGAATTTCTTTATCTAGACATGTTGGTTGGTCTGCAGTCAAACAGCGTCTTCAAGAGGATCTCCAAAATGAGTCTGCAACAAGTCTGCTAAAACAAGTCTGAAACAAATCTCATTTGAGAGAGAGCTGTTCTGTATATATTATGTTTTTAGGAGAGGCACTGCATAGAAAACAGGCATGACTAGTTTTAGTTTTAGGGTCTTGGATAGATCTTGAGGTTTCATCTGCCCTGACCAGCTTGAAAGTATTACTCAAAAACAAAAGTACAGTTGTTGGGACTCAGCGGTTAACATTTGATCATCCCATGCTCATGAAGGCAATAGGTTTTAAAGTTTTAGACACATTTTGATAGGGATTCCAGAAAGGCTATATTCTGGGCCCTAAATCTTTTCTACTTATTACATAAGTTGTTTTTTATTTGTTGTTGTTGTTGTTGTTGTTGTTAATATGTGTGCAAATATACACTCACCAGCCTTACAACTTACTAGTAGCGGGTTGGACCCCCTTTTGCCTTCACAACTGCCTTATTCCTTCATGGCATAGATTCAACAAGGTGCAGGAAATATTCCTCAGAGATGTTGGTCCATATTGAGATGATAGCATCTGCTGCAGATTTGTCAGCTGCACATGCACAATCATGATGCAAATCTCACGTTCCACCACATCCCAAAGTGCTTTATTGGATTGAGATGTGATGACTGTGAAGGCCATGTGAGTACAGTGAACTCTTTGTCATGTTCAAGAAACCAGTCTGAGATGATTCACCTTTTATGACATGGTGCGTTATTCTGCTGGAAGTAGTCATCAGTAGATGGGTGCACTGTGGATGGATGTGTTGTGCATTCAGAGATGCTCTTCTGCATACCTCGGTGGTAACAAGTTCTTATTTAAGATACAGTTGCCAGCCTGGCCGTTCTCCTCTGACCTCTAGTATCAACAAGGCATTTGCACCCACAGAACAGCCGTTCACTGGATATTTTCTTTTTTTCAGACCATTCTCTGTAAACCCTAGAGATGGTTGTGCATGAAAATCCCAGTAGATCAGCAGTTTCTGATATACTCAGACCAGCCCTTCTGGCACCAACAACCATGCCACATTCAAAGTCAACTTAAATTACCTTTCTTCACCATTCTGATGCTCGGTTCGAACTGCAAAAGATTGTCATGACCATGTCCACATGCCTAAATGCATGAGTTGCTGCCATGTGTTTGGCTGATTAGAAATTTGTGTTATTGCGCAGTTGGACAGGTGTACCTAATAAAGTGGCTGGTGAGTGTACATAATTTTCATCTGTACTGTCAGTGTGAAACGAAATTAATTATACCGTGATATACAGTACTAAATTTAATACATTATAGTTGATTGCAATATCATAACGTGTGCATAAATTGTGATTGAAAACAAATGCACAAGAAGTACAACACAAGAAATTGCTAATTCTAGTGTAATAAATTACACTTATTTAGACAAAACGCCTCCTCATTAATTAACTGTAGTTAATGATTTAAAGGCAAACATAAAGAAAACAGCCCCATGGCATACTCCCTGTTTTTTATTTTTTATTTTTTTCTTTCCTTTCCTTGGTTGCCCCGAGAGGTGCATGTGCAACAAAACATAGTAATTAGCCATGGTAGTATGCTTTACAGTGTATTCTATTTACTGTTTCTCCAGCTTGTACAAGGATAAATCCACCGGGATTTAAGGTTAATGGTTTCTTTAAGAGCTTTTCCCCCATCCTCCTCCAAAGTTTAGCAAATACCTGGAGGACTGAAGACTGGCCTTTACCTTAATCAACACTGTTGCATAAGTTAGGGTTCATAATTGTGTATTTATTCATTACCTTGTTTATACATATTTACCATAACAGTTAAATCTGAATTAAATTAATAAAAATGCATCAATAGATACTGTGAATCGGTCATGTGCTTATTTTTGAGATTTCTAGACAAGTGGTAATACTTTAAAATCTGAATGTAACTGAGAGCCAGTGCAAAGACCTGAGGACAGGTGTGATATGCTCTGATTTCCTGGTTCTGGTCAGAATCCTGGCAACAACTTTCTTGATGAGCTGCAGCTGTCTGGCTGTCTTTTTGGGAAGGCCAGTGAGGAGGCCATTACAGTAATCCACCCTGATGCTGATAAAAGCATGAACAAGTTTCTCAATGGAAACAAAGCATCTAATTCTTGCAATGCTTTTGAGATAATAGTATGCTGATTTACTGACTGCTTTGATATGACTATTGGAATGCATATCTGACTCCAGAGTCACACCAAGCTTATTGACCTTATTTGTTGTTGTTTGGCCCTTAGAGCCAAGGTATGCATTCACCTTGAGAACCTCATCTCTGTTCCCAAATGCAATCTTCAGTTTTCTCTTTGTTTAACTGAAGAAAGTTTTGGCACATCCAACTGTTAATTTCATCAATGCATTGGCAGAGGGTGATAATTAAGCAATAGGGCTAAGTAGATCTGAGTGTCATCAGCATAGCTGTGGTAGGAAATTTGATTCTTACTCATTATTTGACTCAGAGGGAGCATATAAAGGTTGAACAGGAGAGGTGCTGGAATTGAACCTTGTTCACCTATACTGACATAATAACCTCTCCCTTCAAGATAAGGTCTAAACCACTTGAGCATCGTCCCAGATAGCCCATCCTAGTTTTTCAGCGTATTCAGAAGTATGCTGTGATTGACAGTGTCAAATGTAGCACTGAGATCGAGCAATACCAGCACTGTTAGTTTGCCAGAATGTGTAATTAGGCAGATAAGATTGATTATCTTTATAAGGGCACTCTCTGTACTATGATGTGATCTGAAACCAGATTGAAAATGATTCAAATGAACTGAAAATCGAATAAATCCAATAAATCCAATAAATTAAGCAATGTATTTAGTATTTTATTTATAATATGTTTTGTATTTTCTTACAAAATCGAAATATCAAAGCCTTGAGATATAAAATAGTACCAATTAAATATCAATACTTGGCTTCAGTTATGCAGCTCAGTCAAGAAACAAGAGTATTGCAGTACTCTTCCGTATTGATCTTTCACAACTTCTACTAAATATTCCATAGTTATGATGGATCCCAAACCCTCCTACTGTATGACACAATAGAGTCATGATGTGTGATTAAATTTTGATGACTTTAATTTTGTTGATACTGCAGGTGATGTAGTGGTGCATGTAACAGTATATAGCGTAGAGCTGCAGTGATGGGTGCAGTGTGATTTCTCTTTCCACTTCACTGCTGCAGATATGTTCTGATGAAAAATTTATGATTGCGCATGCTTATTTACAAACTAAAACTTGGATGGAGTGCTGCATCCTCTATCTGCCATGTTGTTGATTTATCACAGTTACTGAGATTTACACATATTTTATGTGTTAAGAGTCAACGTTTAGCAATTTAGTTGAAATGTGAAATTAAATAAAGTGAAAAATAACGTATATTTGTTATATTTAAAGTGTAAACTTACAAAGCCTTTTGTATCACATTTCATACTCAGATTTCTGTAATGTATTTATGTTGTGGGAAATTTTTCATTTACTACAGTACTTTGATCATGTACAAAACATTAAGCTGATTACACTTACAGTACACTAGTCATTCTTTCAAAACCTGTGTCATGATTTCATTGTAGTTGCACACATTTTTATTCCAACTAATAATTGTTTCAGAACGCAAAGTCGTTGTAAATTATAAACACATACTGTACATCTAGTTGTCCTCTGTGCTGAATGAATCTTACTGTACTCAAAACTGGATGCACAGCCATCACAACAGATGTTACAATTATGTTTAGACAAACTGAAATAAATAAAAAGGTTTGTGCAACATGAATATGAAAATCAAAGAATACATCAAGTCATTTACATATGCAAGCTTAAAAAAAGGTTTTTAGTGCAGTAAATAGGCATTTCTTAACTGAAAATTCTTGCAGCAGTCTATAAATTAAACATTACCAACAAGGATGGATCAATTGAAATAATTAATTATTCATTGATTATACGCTAGGTGGTCCATTCCGCTGTGGCGACCCCTGATAAATAAGGGACTGAGCCTAAGGAAAATGAATGAATGAATGAATGAATGAATGACTAAATGAATGAATGATTATACACTAAAGGGAAAGTTCACCTGACCCAACAAATAAAATAAAATAAAATAAAATAAAATAAAATAAAATAAAATAAAATAAAATAAAATAAAATAAAATAAAATAAAATAAAATAAAATAAAATAAAAT